>CAEFZX010014186.1:0-53719 GCA_903066825.1 Alfaro cultratus | reverse complement strand
TGTGTGGGTGTGTGTGTGTGTGTGTGTGTGTGTGTGTGTGTGTGTGTGTGTGTGTGTGTGTGTGTGCGTGTGTGATGTTGAGCATCACAAACGGTGAAATGCTGATCAGAGGACGCAGAGTTAAGCTGAAAGTCTTCAGTCTGATGTTTTCTCTCAACTAAACCGTCTTTTGAAGGATAATTTTGTTTGCAGAAACTTCATAATGAATTTTGTTTGTTGTTTCTGTTTTATTTATTTTGGATTTTAAAATTGTCCTCCAGTTCCTGTGTTCAATGTTCATTAGAATTTAAAGTTTATTGATCTCTGAGAATGTATTCTTGAATTATTATTACAGGATTACCATTATATTACATAAAAATGGTTTTCAGACAACAATATTATTGTTTATTGCAATAACTGCTGGGACAATTTATTGTCCAGCAAAATATATTGTGACAAGCTTCATCATTGTACCATTATCGTGATATTGTTTTCTTCCTATTGTTATAAAATTTGATTTATCGTCAATTTGATAAATTGTACGATGTTTATAATCCCCAAAGGTTTAAAGTTTTGTTGTTAAATTTAGCGACAATAAATTAGGATGGGATTTAGTACAGAAAATTAGCCAATTTAGCTAATCCAGTTAATTTATATGATCAAAAAATTTGCTAAATTAGCTAATTTAGATAATCTAAAATTAACTAAATTAGCTAATAGTCGTCGTCATCTTCATCAGCTCTGGGAGTCTTCTTCAAAGCTTCCTGCAGGAATCCTTGGATTTATTGAGTTCTGTGTTCCTCCAATGGGGATTCAGCTACCTGAGCCTCTCCTGCTCCTGAAGGCCAAAGAAAATCTTTTTTTCTCCTCCCCACATTTTCTTCTTCACATTAGCTAAATATGAAGTCAGACTCCGTCTTCAGAGAAACCAGGTCACCCAGGGAAGCAGCTCATTTGCATGCTCTCTCCTGACCCAGTAAGTGAGGATCCAGACATGAACGCACTCAGCTGATGATCCGACGGATCGCGCCGCTTCCTGCCTGGTGACGGTTCCACTGAGCAGCGACGCAGAACGGAGAAAACCAAAGAAATCACCAGGGAGCCTCATTACAAGCCGTATTAATCTAATATTCATCAAACTGTTGTATTCACTTAATTACCCACAGATGCATGCAGTGATGCTGGACAGTTAGAGATGAATGATAAATGCAGAATCACTATTTTATGAAGGTCCGACTCATCGTTCACGTAACCTCCTGATGTCATTCGATGAACAGACAGATTTCTATAAATTCCCAAACTAACGTTTCATATCTAGTCAGCCAGAATAAAACCTTTCAAACTTATCTGGTAGAGACGTGTTCACTGCAAAAACACACATTTTTAGTCCCGTTTCTGGCAAAAATATCAATTAAGACAAAACTAACTTAAAAGTTAATCTTATTTCAAATGAAAAACTACTAGTTTCATTGTCAGATTGTTTCATTAAAAAGATGGGGAAAATATCTTGTAGTAAGTGAAATATTCTGCTAATGGAACAATTAGTTTTTCATCCATATTAAGGAATTACTGGCTTAAAACAAGCAGAAAACTTATTTTTAAGTTAGTTTTGTGTTATTTCATGTGTATTAATATATTTGCATTAGAAACTAGACCAAAATTAGCTGGTAAGATTTTGTATTTTTGGAGTGAAATTATTAAAACCAAAATAAACCCAAGTCTTTTCATCGTCTCCTTCCTGCTCCTGAAGAGTCAGACTCCTGTTTCTGGAAGTCTGTGTGCTTTCCCAGCTCTTTGTGTGTGTGTGTGTGTGTGTGTGTGTGTGTGTGTGTGTGTGTGTGTGTGTGTGTGTGTGTGTGTGTGTGTGTGTGTGGGATGACAGATCTTCACTGCATGAGAGTGCCGCTCCACCTCTGCTCCCACTGCAGCTCAGGTTGGTGATGATCGCGGCAGATTGGGTTTGCGCCGTTTTGAAGCCCCCTCATCGTCTCCATGGAGACCATAAAAGGCGTCGGCTCGTCGTTTGGAAAGAGGCTAATGAACCGGATGAGAAGAGCCGGCGCCGAGTCCGATCACTTGGTTCGGTCGGAAACAAAGAGGAGGGAAGAGAAGACGGAAAGAAGAATCTGGTTTAGATCTTTGATTCAGTGGAAGCGTTGATCTAACCGATGAATTATTAGCACAGCTGGGCAGTAACTATTTATATTTACTCAGTTATATCTACTTAAATACATGTTTTGAAAAAAAATACTTTTAGGAGTATTTTTACTACACTGTAATTTTTACCTTTACTTGAGTAACTTTATTATAAAGTATTTTTACTCTTGAGTAAAATTTGTGTGTTTTCTACCCACAGAATGAAAAACAAACATGTTTTAACCAAAAATCCACCAGACAGACACACACCTGCAGTTTCTGTTAAAGTTTTATATTGAAAGAATCTGATTAGGAAACATTTTCTTTTGCATGATTTTATTAATCATATGAATTATTGTCATTTTCATCCTTAAAATACCAAGATTTCCACATAACTTTACATTTTGCTCTGCCTGATGATGTAATTTTTAAATATGAAATGATCATTTAATCAGTTACATTAAATCCTTTTCTACTCTTACTTGACTACATTTTTCAGATACTCTGCCCATCTTTGATAATTAAAAACTCGTTAAATCCTGAACTGGTGGATAAAACTTCAAACCTTTAAACCAAACAGACCTGCAGCGCTTTAAAGGGCGACGCATCACTTTGTTTGCTGATGTCATATTTTTACCATTTTTTTTAAACCAAATTATTGTCATTTTTACAAAGTTTCCCACAAACGTTACAGTAGATTGTTGCTGCCTTTTCTAAAGTTTGAGCTTCTTGAATGTGTGAATCTACACTGAGATGTTCTGTTGTGATCTGTACATTTTATTTAAATAGATTTTTAATTTTGACAGAAATCAGAAGAAAGTTTTAGAGTAAAAAATTTGAATTTTCAAAAATAAAACTGTACTTGGTATTAATGTAACACTAATCATCTTAAAATGAAGCTTTTTATTTTATTTTTTGCAGTAGTTGACGGGTTTTTCACTCGTTTGGTGATGACATAATAACTGTATGAAACAGAGACGTGATACTGATGGTTGTTTGGCTGAAACAAGCCAAACTCCTGATTTAAAATAGTTCAGAACCGTCTGGAACCGTTCTCATGTTCTGCACAAGCTTCAGGTTTCACATATCAGAATGACTATAAAGGTGGAAGAATATCAGCAGTTATGGTTGGTTTAAACTCAAACATTAGATTTTATTCCAGATTTAAACGGGCTCTGGTTGGACGGCAGGACGCTGCGGTTCAGGAAGTGGCGTTTGGATTTGGGTGAAGTGAGTTTAAAGCGGGAACAGAGACGCTGATCCGGCCTCGGTCGGACTCATTTCCTCTGACAGGTCGGCTCACTGCCTTGGGGCTCAAACTGCGCTCTGTCCATTTTCATTTGACATGTGGAGCCGCGGCTCTCCTCCAGGTCAGACATGATCAGCTCACGCTCAGCTGCCAAGGCCGGAACCAAACTGGCTTCAAGACAGAAGCTGTTAAATACCAGAAGACACCAGTGAGAACTTTCCTGACAGTCTGTCTAAATGATGTAGAAAATTTAAAACGTTCCCGATGGAGCAGTGCAGCCTGGAATATTATCGGAGCAGGATTTAGGAGTTTAACCTCCAAGTCTCAAAGTTATCGACCTAAAGTTTCATATCTGTGTTTCTACTTATTTAGTTTGGATATTAATGATTCATATTTGGTTATTAGATGTTTGCTCAGCTCTGTTTGTCTTCCTGTTTCCATCTGAGTGGGGAGTCAAAGCACTGATTGACGAGGTTAATCTTTGTTTAAATGTCAGAGGTGGTGAATGTGAGACGTGTGTGTGTGTGTGTGTGTGTGTTCAAGCTGAGCAAACATCCAGCCTGTGTGTCAGATTTCACCTCCACCTCCTCCTGTGTTAGTCTAACACCGCTGTGCGATGTAGAGCGCTGGATTAGCCCACATCCTGCCTCAGTCACCAGAAAAGCTCTGGACAAAATATTCACTGGGAATTTAAGAGTTTAATCTAAAATATGATGCAGGTCATCGATGAAACGAAGGAGGAAGAATGTGACCGGAAATAACCAGAACAGAGTTTATGTGGATTCAGGCCCCGATCGTAAAGATAAAACGTTTTCCTTTCTCTGATCCGTCCTCAGAGGAACGCCGTTGAAAGCCGCCTGGAGTCGTTCGGATCGGCTCCAATTAATGAGAATATTTTAAATCTTCATTGTTTTAACCTGGGAGGAAACACAAAGCCGCTCCTGCTCCTTCAGCGCCGAACGCAGAGCTGGAAGTTTGAACCTCCTCCCTCTCCTGCCTCCAACCAAACCACAATCTCTCCCCAAGTCCCCGAACTCATCCCAAAATCCGTCTTATCTCCGTTCCTCCCAGTTTTTTATTTTTTCTTCTTCAGCTGTTTGAGCTACTTTGAGAAGTCGGAGTAAAAAAACCAGATTCATATTGAGCCGAGCTTCACTCAGAAAACGCCAGGAGACCAGTCTTACCTCACTGGTTCTAGACTGGTTTCAAACATCTTACTGGTTTGGTGACTATTTGCCTCTTGGTACAGTTTAGAGTTAAAAATAGATAAATGAATCCCATCCGTCTGTTTGTCCGCCCATCTGATAAAGCTAAAGAACCATAAATTGTTTTAATTTGTCACATTCAGGTTTTGATCCTTTAATCTCCAGATGGCTGCTGGTTGTTGTTTGATTTATTAAACTAAAGTAATTTGTCCGTCCATTTATCCACATCAGTGTAAAACATCTAAAAAACAAAGATTTTTTTAGAAAAAAGTTTTTGTTTTATGATGTAACCTTATGAGTTAATAAGAGCCTGTCATGAGCCAAAAAGCAGAAATAATGATGTTTTTAATGAAGCCTTTATAATTAGATTGATCAACTAATGTCTGCTTCTAGATGATCCTGCAGTTCTTCAGCTGCTGGCAGATCAAACTCCAACAGAGGAAGCCTTCAGTGTTCTCTGAATCATTGACTTTAATGATCAGCTGCAGATATTACAAACAAGCAGAGCAGAAAATTAACACCAGGGCGGCTGGAAGGTCCCAGTCTGTGACTGGGAACGCTGCCTCCACCTCCATCACTGCCTCCGCCTCCATCACTGCCTCCGCCTCCATCACTGCCTCCGCCTCCATCACTGCCTCCGCCTCCACCTCCTCCGATCTGAAAGCATGTCAGCCTCTGGAACCGGTTCAAAGCTGCCCTGTTTGCCCATTTAAAGGGCAGTTTTATGTAAAATTGACTTTTTTGAGCATGCCATCATGTTAAAATGTTTTTCCCTCATCAGAAATAAACCTTAAATGTTGCTTTGCTCCATGGTGACCCATTCAGCTGTGCAAAACGCCTGGGTGGACCTAGCCCCGCCTTCGAGGTGTAGCTCCTCCAACTCTCAGCTCCTTCAGACTAGCCAGCAGCAATTAGCAAACACCTGGTGGAGCTGCTGAGCTCATTATAGGAGCTGCTTCTCTGATAAAAACGTTGTTAAAGGGTTAATAGAGGAGCCATGTTGGGACAACTTCCTGAGCCTCAGAGCGGGAGCTTCTTAAAGAGACAGAGGCACAATTTCAAGGTTTTAAATCAGGAAGTCCAATTTGTTTAAAGTCATATTTAATATATAACATTTGCATAACAACATAATTACTTCATTGTGCTATAAAATGAAGATATGTTCCTGAAAAACTGGTTGATTCTCACGTGGATTCAGGTCTAAACTTTGACTAGGCCATTCTATCAGATGCATCTGCTTTGATCTAAACCCTCCGTTGGCTGTATTTCAGGGTGGTTGTCCTGCTGGAAGGTGACCTTTCACCCCGGTAACGAATCTTTTACCCCTTTTCAGAATTTTTCTTGATAGTTTTCTTGTATTTTGCTCCGTTCAGCATTTTGTCCTAAATGACCTCTAACTCGCACACCGGAGGAAAAACTTTGCTGCCATTTTGTTCCCTGATGTTTGGAAGTTAAAACTGAACTTCATGGATGGAAGACGTTGGTTTGATGCTGCGGCTCTGTTTCCATAAACTCCAAATCCTCCCTGAAATCCTTTCAGTTCTCTTTACTTTTTAGAAAACCAAAGCTCCAGCAGTGTGATCACACCTCATTTCTCCTCCTTTGAGTTCTGATTTGTTTTGTAGCGCTTTGAAAATTTAAACATCAAAGCGTTGACTTCCACACTGTCGCTCTGCAACTCGCTAATTGGTTTCAGTTTGATGACGTCTCTTCGGTTTCTAATCTTCCCTCGTCTGTTTCCGCCTGGTGAGCGTTTTTATTTGTTTACCTCAAAGACTAAAGAGAAATTAGGAAAAAGCTGAACAAATGTTTGGAGAGACTGTTTCTGTGAAAATAGAACAGAATCACTTTAAGTTGCAAAGCTGCACCTGAATGAACCTGGAACTAGATGAAGTCATTAATCTGTAACGTTAGTTTTTATCGTTGCATCATGATGGTACCAAAAGCATCATGCCTGGTTTGTGCTGCAGATTTATCGATGAAAGGAAAGCGAAGCTGCTTCTCCCCGGTTCGGTTTGCTGCCATCTGAAACAGACTGAGCCGCCCCACACTGGGCCCGGCCCGGCCCGTTCCGTATGGGCCCCTCATCGCCTCAGGCCATATGAAGCAGCTTTAATGGCTGCTGCTGTTTCACGCTACGAGCCGATCTGGCAGCTTTCCTGCAGCCATCAGAGAGCAGTTAGTTCACTACAGCAGCAATAAAAGCGGCCCGGACCTCCTGCGGTGCCGGATAGTTCCAGAACCTCCGCATCCCACCGCATTGATGCAGATCAGAGCTTTGTTTATCTCAGGACACGGATCCGATCTGGAGTTTTCAGGGTTGTTGGCGCTGCGGCGCGGAGCTGCAGCAGAGAGGAGCCGCCATCTGGACCGGAGGAACCAGAACAAGAATCTGCCCCTCCGTCCAGAGAGCGTCTCCTCCCAGACGTTCTGCTGCCTGCAGAATGGAAACGACGGTCGACAGAAACAACCAGTGAAGTTTGTTATGGTGCAGCTGATGGCTCAACAAGATGGCTGCCGCTACGCTTTGGGTCCGAACCATCTGCAACTTCAGCACTGGGATGGAAACATCCGACTCATCCCTATCGGTTCGGTACCGACCCATTCAGAATGTTTACATGGAAACACAACAGAAAGGATTCCCAGCTATCGCTTCGGTTTCTCATGCAGCTGGACACAGACAGGTGGACCGAACCAGAACCTGCATGCTTCTGGAGAGCAGTCGGCTAAAGTCCAAATAAATACTCGGCCCAAACGACCCACGTCCTATAAAATGCAAACCGGGGGGGATTTTCCAACCGGTACTCATGCTGCATTCAGGTACAGCAGGGAAACTAGGCTTTTTGCAAAAATTACAAATGCAAAACTTAGTTACTGTGATTTCTTCTTTTCTTTCTGTTTTTTTCTTTTTTTTTTGCTTTTACCTGCTCAACTTTAAACATTTTTAATGAAATCTTTATATTATTAAAGATCTAAAAATGGCTTCAGATTGTTGCAGTTTCCTAATTTTTTGGGTTAACGATTGTTTTCTGTTTCAATGGAGAAATTTTTACCAATCTTTATTTGTGATTGAACAAAATCATTTCAAGTGCAATAAATGGCCCCCGGGCCACATGTTGGGCCCCCTGCTGATTAACTTGGCCTTGTCTGGGTTTAAAACCTTTGAAGTCGTGGTCTTCTTCTTCTTCTTCTTCTTCTTCTTCTTCTTCTTCTTCTTGTTCTGTGTGGTTGACATGGCGGCGCTGCAGCAGCAGAATACAGAAGCGAAGCTGATGGATGTTTGCTGTGGTGATGAGAGGAGCAGCGGCTCCGTCTGCTGCTCGGCTTTCATCCTCTGAGGCCTTCACTGCCGCACTATCAGCACTTTTCTGCATCTTCTCCTGTTTTCTAGTTTTCCCCAGCTTTTCTTTTTAAACCGTCTGATTTGTGTCCTTTTCCTCCTGTGTGTTTTGCAGGCTGGATTTTCTCCAGAAGGCTTTTCGTCACCGCTCATCGGTTTCCTCATGCTGGGATTTACATTAGTGAATCTGGTAAGGACTCTGTTTCTCCCTTTAAATTGGCTTTCAGGCTATTAAGGTGCGCTCTCACCGTGTTCTTATCATGTCGTGTTATTTGTTTGCTTCTCTTTTCTGCGTCAGCCGTCGGAGGAGTTGCTGAGGAAATTATTTATATGTGCTGGAGGCGTTTTTTGTTGGGATTTAGCTCAGCGGCGGCGCCTCCTTCAGAGGAGTGAGCTCTAAAAGAAGCACCACAGGCAGATCGATACTGCAGAGCTTCTCTTTTATGCTCTGAGGGACCATATTTGTTAAATGGATGAAACTCGCTTCACACAGTTCAGGCCTTCCAGGTCAGATTGAGATTCAGGAGCTCATTTCTGTGGATATTGATTTGTTTCCTGATAAACATTTAACAAGATTTGCTTTAGAAAGGCTATGAGTACAATCTGGTTTTATCCTGATCACAATATCTCTGTGCATAGGATCAATACTTTAATCAATATTAATGTGATTTTAATCATATTTATGATATTTACATAAATAGTTAAGTACTCTATTTGGAGGGCACCTCTAGCTACAAACTTAGTTGCGCTAATGCTAAACCGCTAAGCCAATATGATATTTAGAAGCTAATGCTAAGAGTTACACAATGCTATATTTAGCTTCCCACCAGAGTCGACCATCACGTCTTGTTCAATTTTCTTCTTTTAGCAATTTTTATTCAACTGAAAGTTTACAAAACAGATAAATAAATTAGTGTTTTATAGATTACAAATTAATTTAAGGGAAGCTATGAGTGCTAATCACTTTCAAAGTTAGCAAAAATGCTAAAGCGCTAAAATGAGAAAGTAGCCGCGCTGTTAGCAGGACTCTTTCATAACTGCATCCAAATCGAATTAGTTTGTTTTTTTTACCTAAGAAGGACTCTATAAAAAAACATTTAAAATATTTTATTTAATTTTTGTTTGTTTATTTAAGGATTCCTGTAGAAACGTTTTGACAAACATTACAAAAAAAAGACACAATGAAATTCCTGAAGCCACAAAGTCAAAATCAAGCATCTTGACAATTAAAACATTTTACAAACAATACAAAAGAACATCACAAAATACCTTAAAATGCAAAAATTCACCAATTTCAAAGGTTAAAAACAAACAATAATAATCTTTACTTTCAGTGTAAATTTACCCATTTATCAGTTCAATATTATTTAATTATTTATTGTAGATTTTTAAGGTTCATTTTTAAATTTACATGATTACCTGGAGAAATGATCAATCTCCTGCTGAACCATGAAGTTTTTCTTTTCAGGGCCTTTTTATGAGCTCAGGAAACCAGTTTGTTTTCTGCTGTTAGTTTATTAAACATGTAGAATATGTGCGTTAGTTTATTAAACATGTAGAATATGTGCGTTAGTTTATTAAACATGTAGAATATGTGCGGTCCAGTTTCAGAGGAGTTTCCTGGTTTTTGGTGCTGAAGCTGCTCTGATTGGAGCTGGAGATCCAAACTGCTGTTGGAGGATTTTAGCCCAGTTATCCAAACTTCCCTCATCCTCCCCTCAGACTTTCCCACCTTGCTTTCGATTAGCCGTCCTCGGCGCCGCAGTCTGCTGCAGCGCAGTCATCCTGATGAAGATCCGCCTCCGAGTGACGGATTGGACCAACTCGCTGGCTTCATGAGACAGAACCGGCTCATGAGTGCCGAGCTAACAAAGCGGCGCTAATGAAAACTCCCTACTGGATGAAACCGAGGTCTGTCTGACCTGCAGTGGTTCTGCTTCAGTAAACGGCGCCGCCAGCAGATAATAATAATAATAATTAAACAGCAGAATAACGCAGAAATCAGGCAGGTTTTCACGCCTCCAAAAACAAAAGGCTGCCACAATAAATCAATTAATCAATTAATCGCATGATAATTAAAATGAGCTCAATAATTTCCATTTGCATGATTTATGGTTTTCTCTCTTTCTTCTAAAAACCGGATGATAAAAGTCTTCCCTGCTGGATTAAGCCTTTTTGGAAGAACGATTTTGTTTACAGACTTCATAATTTATTTAATTTTTTGTTTCTGTTGTTTTGTTTAATTATTGTGAATATTTAAAATCGCACCAACCTTTTAAAAGCCTGAGCTGATTTTGGCCGATGCCGATTAGTTTTTTTCTGAAATGTTGCTAAACGGAGGAAGAAAGTTGCTGAGTTGGCAGCAGTTGAGCAACTATTGTTAAGTGCAAATATGCCGACATGTCTGTCAGTCAAACCCGTCAGAGCGAAGCTGCAGACGACAGTGGCTGATTTTTAAACCTTTGCTGAGCTAAATGAAATCGGCTTCATATTTTCTCAACTATCCCTTCTTTTTGAAGGACAGTTTTCTTTACAAAGACTTCATAATTCATTTAATTTGTTGTTTTATTTATTTATTTATTTATTATATATTTAAAATGTTTCCCAATTCCAGTTAAATGTTTGTTAGAATTTAAAGTTTCACATCTGTGACAATGTGTTCTTGCATTATTACTGTTATATTACTTTAAAATGTTCTCAAAACAGCAACCAACCTTACTGAACTTTTCCTCCCATCTACCCCACTCCCATTCAGAGCACCTCTGACCTCTAACCTCTGACCTCTGCCTCTCATTGGACGGTTCAGACACACCGGAGGTCTGAGCTGCTGGAGGCCGGGGAAACCTGACTAAAATCTGACTCTGACTAACCGCTGTAACGAGGTAATCCCTGTTTCAGAAACTGACCAAAGCTTTGTTTTCTGGGACCGGGTCAGAACATTTCCTGAATCAAAACCCAAATGTTCAGCAGGGAATTAAATATCTGTTCATCCTCAGTGAAACGCAGCAGGAAGGGAAACGGCGCTCAGCTCCGGCAGAGGAGCCGCAGCTTCAGCAAAACAAAACCTGCAGGTCAGATTATCAGCTGAAACCAAAATCCAGCTCCCATCATGCTGTGGGGAATGAACACGAACCACAAGCTGCAGCATGAAACATTAACGTTACAAACCTAATCTCAGATATTCCTTAATAAATCACCACTGTAGACTCCTGAGGTGCTCATAAATACGAGATTATAAACCAATCACCAGTTTGTTATAATTATTTTTTCAGAAGAACATGCTGTAAATGCTGTAAATAAGGGAGAAATGTTACCCACTGTTGTGTGATTTCTCCCTTTGCAAAGATCTTAAAAAAAACAGTCAGATTGTAAAGTGGTTTTTGGAGCCAGACGTCGTCGTTCAGCTTGAGGTCAAACTGACTGGCTGCTTCATTTTTCATATGGCATTACATGCATTCATTCAACAGAAAGATGTTTGTCAACTATTTAATGTTAATATTTATAGTAAACAGAAAATATAACCTCACATTAAGTTTTAGAGAAATGCAGAGCGTTACATAAGACCACACAACGCCTGGATGACGCAATAATTCATGAAAATTATCCAACATTGAGTTCATATCTTGTGCAGCGTATGGAAAACCGTTAGAGTAGACACACATTTCTGTTTTTATAAACTGGTTTTATGTCATACTCAACATTTTCTGAGTTGTCATTAGATATAAACTTGATCATTATAATTCGATTCACCATTTAAACTGGATTCCTGAAACAAATGATTGTGCTGCATTTGTGGAGAGCTGAGACTTTTACTGACCAGTACTGACATCCAGTTAGTACTGGTTCCTGTGGTTTGTCCAACAGCAGAAACACATCCAAACCTGTGTGTTTTACTGGAGTGGGACTCAACGTCCCACAGGCCCACCAGGAAATGACCCAGTACTCCCAATTAACCAAACTGGGCCGGTGCTTAGATTTTGTTTTTATCCAGCACTTAAATAAAAAAAAACATTGACCTTCCAGGTAGTTTGGAATCTGATGAGTTTTATAGATTTAATGAACAGGAAGAAGAAAAGAAGTTGATTATTTCAGCTGTTGATTCTGTTAACATTCATGTTAATAATTAGCTGAATTGTGGGCGGGTTAGCTTTGCTTCACTTTGGGTTTAAAACCATCTGTTTCTTTGTGGTTTATCAGGATTTTGATAAAAACTAAAACTATCAGGATGAATATTTCAGACAGCGCTGAAAACATAAAGCCGCCATAGTTATGCATAAATGTAGTTTCCTGTGAAAACAGCAGCTAAAAGAGAAGTGGTGGTAAAAAGGCAGCCAATCAGTAGCGGATTGTTTTTACTGCAGCAGTTTTCACACAGCTCAGTGTGCTGAGAACGGCCCGTCAATGAATCCATCGGTCAATCAACAGTAAACAAATCAGTAGAGTTGATTGATTATCTGTCGGCTCACAGAGACATAAACAAACTGTTTGGTTGTGAGACAGAAGAGTTTTGTTCTGGGCTCCAGAGGGGAAACATGAGGAATATTTTCTGCTTTAACGGCCTGGAAAAACCAACATCAGCCTGGAAACACCGACATCAGCCTGGAAATGCCAACGTCGGCCTGGAAACACCGACGTCAGCCTGGAAACACCGACATCGGTCTGGAAACGCCGACATCAACCTAGAAACCCCGACATCAGCCTGGAAACACCAACGTCAGCCTGGAAACGCTGACGTCGGCCTGGAAACGCCAACGTCGGCCTGGAAACGCCAACGTCAGCCTGGAAACACCAACGTCAGCCTGGAAACACCGACGTCAGCCTGGAAACACCGACATCGGTCTGGAAACGCCGACGTCAACCTAGAAACCCCGACATCAGCCTGGAAACACCAACGTCAGCCTGGAAACGCCGACGTCGGCCTGGAAACGCCAACGTCAGCCTGGAAACACCGATGTCAGCCTGGAAACCCCGACATCCGCCTGGAAACGCCGACGTCAGCCTGGAAACGCCGACGTCAGCCTGGAAACGCCGACGTCAGCCCGGCTCATCAGGCCCAAATGCTCCACAGTGTCACCTTGAAGTCTGTGGAAATGTGAAACTTGAGTCGATCTTGAATTGATCCTGACTGCTGAGCTTTGAGGAGGGAGATGAAATCCTTTCCGGTTGGTTTTCTGTAATAAAACCACTGATGATTCTTTACGGCGTTTACATTAATAACCTCTGTAAAGTCGCTCCAGACCTGATGGAAATGTGTGTCTGAAACAAATGAAAGGGGTTTTCCTGCTGCAGCGTTCTGATCAACCGCCATGTTGTAGTTACACTGTAAAACTGAGATAAAATCACTTCTAACTCAGAAGATTGTAATAATCCAGACGCCTCGGTTTCATTCAGACCAATAATCAATGGAGAGTAAACAGTTTGGGGTCAAGGTGATTGCTTTCTTAATGTCAGGACATAAACACTGAGAAAAATCCAAACTTTACCAACTAACGTCTCCAGATTTATTCTCGCTCTCCGTCTCCATGGAGACGATGAAAGCAGAAGTCGGCACTTTTTTAATTGAATATTTCCGCTCATGTCGGCAGATTTTATTAATGTATTGGAATGTAATCTCTGTAAGACAGCAGATTCAGCTCAGACAGGATTGAATGTGTTTGCAAAAAAAAACAAAAACAGAAAATATGACCTGCAGAGGAGGAGCAAAAGAAAAAATGCTGGAAATATTCAACCAGTTAGAAAAGTCCAGTTTCCTCCCACTGCAGATCCAGTTAGGAGATGAGGCCCAACTGGTCAGGTTTTGGGTTATGAAGGTTTTCCCAATGCAGACATCTGATCCATCAGATTCAGAAAAACAGCACTCTGATGACAAAACATTTCATTTTTATACACAGACATAAATGTACTGAATTACAAATATAACTCTGCTGACACACCAGCAGCTTCTTAAGTAAAAATAACACAACTCCACTGGAACAGCAAATGTAAAATAATAAGTTATTTACATGTAATAATAAACTGTCACATGGTTCAGAAAATGCAACTAGGAATTATAAATGTAGGATGAAATAATAAAGCATGACGTCACTCAGAGCACAAAGCATAGAAATACACTGAATAGATCTGCCCTTATGGATCCAATACCCCATCTAGAATATTTTTCGATATTGGGACCGATATAGATATTAATATCTGATTGGTGGCGGCTTGGTGATGAAGTGATTATGTGCAGTTTCTCCAGTGCAGACGCCTGTTTGTGGATCTGGACTCAGAAAATCGGCTGAATCTCCGTTTCATTGAGCTGGACCTTCGCCGGCTTCTCCATCTTCCCTCGCTGTCCTCTTCTTCATAGAGAGTAAATGATGAGACGCTCCAGAAGAGCCATCTACTACATTTGTTATGACTGGCGGAGAAATGAGGGGCGAAGATTGAAGGAGGGAAAAAGTGACGGACGGAGATTGAATGAGACAACATGTGATTGGTAGAGTGAGAAGCTCTCATTAATGGATGTCTGCTGCTGCTCTTCGGTTCGCTCCGACCTCACAAACAACAACACGCGCCTCCTTCCTCCGCTGTCAGGGAGATGAATCTCCTGCTGGCCACTGGAAAGAAATGGAGCTCTGCTGGGGAAATTAAGTCACAGCTATACTTAATCATTTACCTCCACTCCTTGTTCTTGCCGTCTTCCTTCTCTCTGCTCTTTCCGCCTCTCTGTTGTCCTCTGCCAGCTGACAGCTGAGGTGAGGAATCGCTCCGGTCTCTAAACGAAATCCCGGAGCTCCCAGAAACCGACGCCTCTCAGCACTTTGTGACCCACATGAGCGGCGCTGAATTCCTGTGCATCAGCAGAGAGGAGCAGGACGGATCTCACCGCCTGCTGTTGCATAAGTGCTGCTGGAATGAGGAAAGATGCTTCATAACAACCAATGTTTGTGATTTTATGAAGCAGTCAGGACAGAAACGTGGCTAATTCAGTTAGCTTACAGTTAGCTTAGCCTCTGGGTGGTTGCTGATTGAAAACCCAGCAGTCTGTCCATCTACCTGTCCCGAATGAATCGACTCGTCCATCTGCATGTCCCGAATGAATCGACTCGTCCATCTGTCCCGAATGAATCGACTCGTCCATCTGTCCCGAATGAATCGACTCGTCCATCTGTCCCGAATGAATCAACTCGTCCATCTGTCCCGAATGAATCGACTCGTCCACCTGTCCCATTTCAACCATCCGTCCATCCCAACTGAATCATTCTCCTGTCCCAATTGAACTGAATCATCCACCCATCTGTTTCCAGGACAGACGGACCAGTTAAAGCACCAGCTTGTTGTGCTTTTGTTCTTCCAGCTTCAGTTAAATTTCCTGTCATCTGAAACCTCTGATACCCAGAGACACATTTAGGCCCAGAACGGAGAATTCTCCCTCTCTGTCCGTAACGGTCAACATTCAGTCGAAACCTTCGTTTCCATGGAGATTAAAAACATTATCAATAGATCAGAGATGCAGATAATCGTCTTGATTGTTGATGTGAACCTGAATGGATGCAGCATTTTATGGGTAAAAGTTGCAGACGAATCATTCAGAACCACTGAGGCCCACATCTCAATGTTTAACCAGTTAGTCCCAGTAACTAACCATTAGAACCAGTGATCTCTGCAGATCCTCACTGGGAAACCAAACTCCTGCATAATTAACACATAAATCCACCTGTCTCACATCTGTCATAAATAATTCTGCACTATGAAGAAAAATGTGATTTTTTTACATTTTAACCAGAAAAGCTGTTTGAATGTTGAACATTTTGTAATTAATTCATTTTTTTCCAATCACAAAAAACTAATTTTTACTATTTAAATGGATTCAAAATACAAAATTAAAAGCATTTAGAAAAGTGACAGAAACGAGAGCTGTGGCTCTGGAGTCAATGTGAACTAAAATCTATTTAATTACCTTCCTGATGCATTAAAGGAAAGTTTTTACCTCAGATAAAGATTCATTTAAAATAAAGGAGTGCATAAGGGAGAAATTGAGTTATTTTTTCTGCATTTCGCAGTGGATTATTGATTAAATGTTTGGGCTCATTGATCGGCTCGGCGGCATCATGGCCGCCTGACAGCGGCGACCTCAGATCAGCTGAGGTCAGATCAGCTGACCTCGGATCAGCTGACCTCGGATCAGCTGAGGTCAGATCAGCTGACCTCGGATCAGCTGACCTCGGATCAGCTGACCTCAGATCAGCTGAGGTCAGATCAGCTGACCTCGGATCAGCTGACCTCGGATCAGCTGAGGTCAGATCAGCTGACCTCGGATCAGCTGACCTCGGATCAGCTGACCTCAGATCAGCTGAGGTCAGATCAGCTGACCTCGGATCAGCTGACCTCGGATCAGCTGAGGTCAGATCAGCTGACCTCGGATCAGCTGACCTCGGATCAGCTGACCTCAGATCAGCTGAGGTCAGATCAGCTGACCTCGGATCAGCTGAGGTCGCCGCTGTCAGGCGCAGACAGAAACTGGGATTTATGTTTAAACATGAGGCAGATTCTACAGTCATTCATGTTTCTCACAAATAAACAGATTAAAAACAATAAACCAGCTTCAGCGACAAACTGTTTACCCAGATGTGGGCAAACAAACCAACAATAAAATAAAAAAGATAAATATAAAATAACATTAAATTAGTTTTAAAAAATCTTACAAATCATTTCCTAAAAAGCTAATACTTAAGATCATTTTCTAAAAAGATTAGAAGTTTATTTTTGTTAGAATCTGATTTTTAAATCTGATTTTCTGTAGAAAATATCAGTTTGATTATTTAAAGCAATAAATAAATATAAATGGAGATTATTTTACCTGTAAAATCCACAATCATTTATCAGGAAACTTAACCTTCTCATCTGATCCACATTCACATCATTTCATTCAGGTTGAGGTGTGGACTTTAACTAGGCCATCGGCACACCTTTTCTCCCTCAGCCGTTCTGTGAGCAGTTAAAACCCTCCACCCATCAGACTCCCTCATGCTCAACAAGCAGGAACATCGTTTATTTTAAGAGCTTTCCTCCCGTCGGTGGGTCGGTTTCCTTCTGTCGTCTTGATTGGCTTTTAATCAGAACCGACTCGTCCTCTTAAAGAGACATCGCTCCACAAGCAGGATCCACATCCTGACTGACATGTTGGCGTTTCTCCCACCGGGCCGAGGCTTCCTTCCAACCCAAACACTTTCCCGCTTTGGACTCGGGCCAAGGCCGTCTGCTTAACCTTGATCTTTAGGTGGAGTTCGATTAAAATGACTGGAGGCGGCAGATTGTAACTGAAAATAAACTAAATACATGCAGAACTCGTGAAAACGTTCAGCATCAAGAAAGAGAAACGAACCCAGCAGTTTAAAAATGCTAAGAAAACGTCCTGGTAGCTGCAGCTGCTGAGTGGACCGGGTTGTACTTACTTTGATCCAGTTTGTTCTGGTTGAACACGGTCGAACCTCAGGCCGTGATGCCATCTTGTCGTCTCGCTGGACTCGTTTTTGTCTCTCAACCAATCAGGATCCTGACAGCAGCGGTTAAAACCTTCGATTCTGTCCAGACGGATCATGGCGCTGCAGCCGCTGGGCCGGTACCGTCACGATGGCACCGGGCCACAATCAATGGAGCTCATTGACCGGACGCAGGGAAGCTTGGTTCGGCCCGATGGTGCTGCTCTCCGACCCGATTCAGTCTGAGACATTTTGGTGGAACGACGACGTTCCCGTCCGACAGAGAAACCAAACAACTGCTCTGGATCCGTCCAAATTCTGAAAAGTTTGGATCTTCTGTGGAAGAGGAAGCTGTGAGACGGAGCTGATGGTTCTTTAGTTTCCTCCTGCTTTGGCTTAAACACAAAGTTTAGATATTTTATACAAAACAAGCTTTATTTTGAGGGAATATTGAGGTAAATTTCAGATTTGATGCTTGTTACTCCTCCAGTGTTTATGGAGCAAACGGATCCATTTTAAGCCAAAATAAATAATCAGTCAAATCAGATAAACAACTAACAATTATTTTAGTAATCAATTACTTAAGTGCTAAGGAAAATAAAAGGTGCTCCTGGATTGGCTGCCTTGGAAATATCAGCCAATCGCAGGTCAACTAGCATTAGCTTCAGTATTTCAGCTTTTAAGCTACGTTTACTTTGGACTATTTTTAATATGCTCAGTTAAAAACTCTGTGAACATTTTAGAATCACATTCCACGTAAAAATATTCCCATACTGAACCGGAACAGGCCGATATCTACTGCAGTTTCTATCACAGCTACAGATTAGCATCAGTTTGATTCTGCGTTGTAAGGAAACAGCCACTAGATGGCAGTAATCCTCACATGTTGCTCTTTTAATCTTCTGAATTCTTCTACACAAATTACACGCATTAAAACTTAAAACTTTTATTGATTTTGTTTTTAAAATCCCATCATTTTTACAGTTATTTCATTGAGTTCATCAGAAGTCCTTTGGGTTGTGGCAGAACATTTCGGACATTTTGTTGAATCCATGGCAGGAAGAAAGCAGGCGGTTCTGTCAGAAAACATCATGAGTGTAATGAAATTCTGCAATGAAACGTTTGGACCCGGTCAAACATGGCCAAGATAAAAATGTTTTTCCGCTGTGTTCTCCCATGTTTTCTGCTCCAGATTGGAGCGCCGCCTTCATGTTAGCTTAGCTGCTTTAGCTGATGGGAATAAAGTTCGGAGGAGTTGAAAGAACCCAAAGGAGGCTTGATGGACGGACAAAGTGTGGGCCGTGGGTGGTGCTGGACGTGTTTGTCGCTCTGGGCTTCTTGTTTCATGTTGCTCCCACTTTGAAGAGCTCATTTAAATCCTCTGTTTTCCTTTTCCAATATTCATTCGATTATGTGGGCGTTTCTTAAACTAATTACCCAGAAACGGTCCAATCCGGATCCTCGATCTCCGCGGCGTTCCGGGGGGAATTTCAAGTTTTGTGCCAGAAAGTTTTAAAAGTCAGAACTCTCCAGTTTAGTCGCCGCATTGATCTGGAACGAAGGCGGCTTCGTCTCCAGGACGTTATGGATCCAGCAGCTAAACGCGCAGCGGCTGATAATAGATTCCCGATGCGACCTCTGACCCTCTCTGCTCCTGAAACGGATTCGCTGTGGAAGGAAGTGGAGTGTGTGGGCAGCCAAAGCGCAGCAGCACACAGAAGAGCTGCTGTGTGTGGCTCAGCGCGCTGTGTTGTCAAATTATTTCTGCTGTCCGTGTGTGTGGGCGGCGCGTGTTTACACTGAGAGAGATGAAGAACGGCGATCTGCTCTGTGGATCCAGAATAACTCGGCTGATCTTCGTCCTCCCACTTCTGCAGCTGCAGCTCACTTTTCCTTACGTTTCTCATCTGAATCACGACGCTAAATATTCACCTTTTCACATTATTTAACTTCAAAAACACAAACTTCAAAGGGTTTTATGTTAGACATGAGTTAGAGCATCATTGAAAGTGAGCAGAATAAAAATCTGAGAAGTGTGGAGTGTATTTTTGGAGAGCCATCTTATGCTGCAGCTGTTTTAAGGTTCGTCTCGATCAGTTCTGCAAATCTGTAACGGACATGTTTGTCTGTTTCTTTCTGCAAACCCTTTCTTCAAACTCAGTCAACTGGGCTTTGACTAGGCCGCTGTAAGGCTATGTTCACACAACAGCCAAATGAGATGCATATTTCAGACTTTTTCTTGGCAGTCTGAACAACCCAATTTTGATCCTTTCACAATAAAATAAAAAAATAATACACTTCCATATGTGGAACAAAATATTTCCCAATATTTTTTAAAATTTCTGCAGTCTGAACGGTCACATTTTATTTGACTTTTCTATCAATTAATCAATCAATCGATCATGTTTATCTATATAACAAAGTTCTTTCCATCATTAAACTATGAAAAACATCAGAAACACATAATATAGTCAAAATGTGTGAAAACCAAAAACAGGCATTACATTTTGTAAAGTTCCATCGTTAAAATCAAACATGTTGGTTAATGTTTTGTTGATGTGCATCAGAGAACCATAAGTCTCCATGGCAACCATTGCCATGGTTGGACCTAGCTCCTTCTTCGAGTTACGGCTCCTCCTCTGAGTTAACGAGTTTCTGCCTCACAGAGCAGCTCCTCCCCCACTCAGCTCCTTCAGACTAGCCAGCAGCATTTAGCAACCATCTGAGCTCATTAGAGGAGCTGCTAATCAGAGCAACGCTGGTGAAAACGTTGGTAAAGGGTTAATAGAGGGGCCATGTTGGGATGACAACATGGAGGCGGAGCTTCAGAAAGAGCAGGAGTTTTTAAAGAGACAGTGGCCCAATTTCAAGTCACTGAATTACAAAATAAAATTACTTTTAAGACATATTTGGTATATAGCATTTTAATAAAACCTGAAATTAACATAGTTACTTGATTGTACTAAATACAGAATGAGTGTGGGTGTGGGTGTGTGTGTCCCGGTTTGTGTTCGGACTCTGGCAGTAAATGTTCCTGTCTCAAAGTTAAACTCTTTCAGCTCCAGACGTTACAGGAAACGATCATCAGTGGATTTATGAATGAGATCAGACGGTTTATTTATAGTCCAGAGTCGGTAATGGAAGAAGCAAACAGCCGCAGGTCCAGTAAATCTCACCCCAGGCTGCATGCTGGCCAGGAAACCCCTCCTCCCCGTCTCTGTGGGACGGTAGATCTGACCTTTGACTCCTTAACGAGCAGCGAAGTGTCTGCGCTGGACTGTCGGGTCGTCTGGGGTCCGTTTCCTGATCCGGCTCCCAGCAGCAGGCGGGGGAGGGGCGAGCCAGGTCAGTGTTCCTCTGAGTAAACAGAGGAAGGTGTTGTTGACCTGCTGACCTCTGCTGGTTGGAAAGGAGGATTCCTGGACCCGATGTCTGTGTGAGAGTGTGTGAGAGTGTGTTCTGTAATGGTGGAGCCGTTTCTAATGGTGCAGAACCTCCGGGCGCCAGACTAAACCAACATGGCCGCCCGGTTCTGCGGGTTCCTGAGCAGGTTCTGCATGAAACCTGCATCCGGTCTGAAGCTTCAACAGAGGAGGAAATCCTGACTGGAGCGTCGCTCAGCTCTGATCTGTGAATGTTGACTTCAGGTTAAAAACCTGCAGCTCTGAGGAGAAGAGCTGGACGGATCCATCCAAAATATCCATCAGAATATCCATAAAATCGGTATCGGGTCGATACTTTAGATTCAGATTAGATCAGTTTATTTAAATAGCACATTTCTTCTGGTTCTGGTTCTGCTCTGCATCCCCAGAACCAGAACCAAACATGGAGAAGCAGCATTCAGCTTCTATGCAGCACAAATCTGGAACAAACGTCCAGAAAACTGAAAAACAGCCGAAACACTGAGTTCCTTTACATCCAGACTAAAACCAGCTGGTCAGAGTTTCTTAATAAATGAAACATTTTGAAGAATTTAATGTTTCAGTTGATTTTTTTTAACTCCTTGTTGCTGAAACATACAACAAAAATTAAACCTGATTGATTAAAAACAGAAAAATACTAACTTATAAAAGACACCACAGTAAATCAAAGGTTTTATCTAACAACTCTTGGTTTATTACTTTAATATGAAATACAATAGAAACAATAGAGTCGCTGGATTTAACCTCCTTTAAGGAGCGTTCACAGACACCACCTGTTGCATAAAGTGGTATTTATAAATGATAGGGTGTCTTTTTACCGAGATGAGGAGAGGAATCCTGTAATCTGCCTGGATAAATGTCCTTCCTGCGCTGAACAGAGCGAGGATCAGACTGTTCTTCAGTCAAATGTAAAGCGGAGAAACGCTCCGTCCAGAGAAAGCCGCGTTTCCTGGAGGAGACATAAACTATTTAACAGTTTATGATGCTGAAAAGAAGCGAACGAGGCCTCAGAGGGGACTGGTGCAGGAAGAAAATCCCCACAATGCTCCTCTGTTGTTCCCGACAATGTAAGGTGACACCGCTCCGCTCCCCTCCTCCTCCCCGGCAGGGATGATCCCTTCTTTTCTCCATAAAGTGGGAAAAAAGGGAGTGGGGCTGAAATCGGAGCAGTTTCCTGGGAGGTGGAGGAGATTTATGGCCTGTTTGTGTGCGAGGAAGAGGAGGAGGAGGAAAAGGAGGAGGAGGAGGAAGAAGTGGGACGAAGGTCTGCAGATTCTGGATCCTGAGGAAGATCCTGAGGAGGAAGAGCTGAACTCTGAGCGGCTGGACTTGGACTTGTTTCTGGAAACATCCAGGTGGGAAGGCGGGTCAAAGGTCACTGCTACCATTTCTGTCCTCTAAAGCGGTTTACTCTGGTTTCTTCCTGTTTTCACTGAGCGAGCTGCAGGAATGCGTGAACCCTCCGCAGGTTTCCTGAGCGCCGCAGAGCCGACCCACCTGTTTGAGCTCCGGTCCGTTTCCATGCATCCAGCAGGTCGAAACGCCTCCGACGGTTTTCCTGCTGCAGCTCCGTGTTTCTGCTCTTCTGCCCTGAAACTTTCAGAAGATGAACAGAGGTCAGAATCTGAATCCCTCGTTTCTGTGGATTTCATGAGTTAGAAGCGAAACTTGGCGGCGCTTTGCTCTCGTTCCTCTGCAGGCGGTCGGTGGATTTGTGGCTTTTGGAGTTTTTTTTTTTTAGATTCTTTGGCTTAACTGGAAGTCAGGAAATGAGGATCAGCCGACTTGTCCTCACATGCTGAAAAATGATTCACTGGACGAACTCAGTTCAGCTCAAGGCAGTTTGTCCATCCAACCTAATCCACATCATCAGAAGGAAACAATCAGCTCAGAGTGTGAATTATTTATGTTGGTTCAACACAATGAAACTCAGTTGAGTTCAATTTTATTATTTGTGTTCAACTAAAAGAATCAACTCTGTTTTATTTGACACTTGAATTCAGAGCAGAAACATTTAGTAGGTTTTGGTGAATAAACTTACATTTCATTTGGTCAAAAATTAAGAAGATCAAACTGCAAACAGAAAAATGTTTTTCTGCATTTTCAAATCTCTTTTCTAAGGAGGATTTGTTTCTGTATTTTTACACAAAACAGATCATAAATCTTCTTTTTCTTAGTATAAAATGAAAAAGTTAATCTGTTTTTTCTTTGTAAGTCAAACTTCACTTAAGCCTTGTGGTAAATATAAAAGTAGAATTTTTACAGCAAAGCAGCAACAATAACATGTTATAAACTCTGCAGTTCATAATAAAACTTAAAAACAATTTTTTTTAAGTTTTATTATTAAAGAGAAGTTTTTTAAAAGACTTTATATTTGCAAAACCAACTCAAAGACATTCACAGCCTTGCAGGTTAATAAAAACATCTTTAGTAAATCTATGTTCTCAGATTTGCACTTTGAAATTAAATTGAAAGCTGCATCTTTTCCTAACAGGAAGTCGTAGTTGTCATCAAGCAGTCTGATTGGCTGACGTGGGTTTTTGCGCTACACTGCCCCCTGTGGGTCTGGCATGTTTAAAACAACAGATTTGTTTCCTGTGGATGAAAACTTTTCAGAAACTGATCCCATTTACATGTTTTTTTTTTTAAACAATATTTCAGTGATATTTTGTTTTTATAAAGACGCGGCTACATGTGGACAAGCTTTGAGTAAAATCCGACCCGGATCTTCCGGATCAGACGTTGTTCCTTCCTGTCCAGGTGGAGTTTCTCCACTGAGCTGTTTATGTACTTGGATCTGATCGGCCATCACGTTTCCTGGCATATTTTGATTATTTTTGCTATTATTTTAGAGATTAAGATGAAAGCTCTACTCTGACTGACGTTCCTTATTTCTAAGCTCTTGTTTTGAAAAGTTGACATTAGGGTTCAAAAACTGACC
The DNA here is from genome assembly GCA_903066825.1 of Alfaro cultratus. NCBI lineage: Eukaryota > Metazoa > Chordata > Actinopteri > Cyprinodontiformes > Poeciliidae > Alfaro > Alfaro cultratus. Next base: position 29,983 of record CAEFZX010014186.1, on the reverse strand, counting down.
GCAGTGGAAATTAGAAACCAATCAGATGTAACAGATCCTGATCTGCAGGAACCTGCTGCATCATTGAAATATCTTAAAACTGGATTTTAGAGCCAACAGAGCCAGGACGGGACGGGCCGGGCCGGGACGGGACGGGACGGGACGGGACGGGCCGGGACGGGACGGGCCGATAAGAACCGTTCTGTTCATGTCTGTGACGAACCGTTCCTCACAAAGTTTCTCAGCCGAGCTGGAAGCTTTCAGCGCCGTTTCTGATGATTTTTATTCTTCATCATGTTTTCCCTGTGAAGGATAAAAACATGGAGACATTCAGCAGAATCTGCTGCGTGGACAAAAGACGGGAAGCAAAGATTCAATTCTGGATCTAAAGGAACATCTGGTACACGTTGGTGAAACGTCAATATAATAAAAAAACAAACCGCTGATCAAACATTTTAAAAACTGGAGTTTTTTGTTAAACTGTAGTTACTTTAAAAAGAATAAAGAAACATTAATATGCTAATTTAAACAAATAAAAAAGTTAACGTCATTTCTGAGGCAGAGGAAGCAGAAACCATTTCAGTGACTGAAAGAAGCTGAAAGTTTCAGATTCACTTCAGTCCACAAGTATTCATACCCCAGTAAGATTTAGACTGGAAAAGTTTGGTTCTCTCAAAAGACCTTAAACTACGTAAAAAGAGTATTTGTATTTACGTTTTATTTAAAAAATGGCTCGTCGAACAATTGAACAGACATTTGGAGTTGCAGTAAACAAACTCAGATGTTTCCTCTGATATTTTAGATTTTATTGATGAGCTCAGAGTCTTTGAAGTTAGACGCCATTGTTATCATCACATTAATAATAATCTGATTTTAAAGATAATCTCCTTTTAAAACTCAACACTGAATGTTTTACTACAGATGGATGAAATGTGGCCATTAGCATCTGTATCTGTCTTTTTCTTAAGAATCAGTAAGTAAAACTGGGCTGATGTTAACTGATGTTTACTTCAACCAATACATAAATATATGTAATATCTGTAAATATCAGTTGAGGTTTTGTTGGCTGCAGAAACCGACCCGAAGGCTTCAGCCTCGGCTTCTGCTGAACAAACCGAGTTTTAATGTTTTATTCCAGACTTATTTGGCTGCAGAAATATCTGCTGTAAATTCACAGTAAACTTTAAAATTAGTTTTAAAAATGGGTCAAACATTAACTGGAAATAAAAGTTTGCAAAGTGTTGAAGTTGGAAAAGAAAACCTGAGAGGAAGCAGGTGATGGTGAGGGAAACGGAGGATCAGTCGGATCCCGACTGATTCGTCTGTAAAGCCGTTATTCAGAGTAACGTCTCTGAAAGTCTTGACCCGTTCCTTGGTGTGACCTCTGAAAGCGGTCCGACTCTTTCTGCTTGTCCAGCTTCGTTAGCGGCCCGCAGCACTCGGGTCGTCATGGTCACTTTGAACTCCAGCTGCCTGTGAAATTCAGCCTGACGTCTCGTTCAGATCAAGGCAGATAATTAAGGGTCAGAGAGAGAAAGACCTCATCGCAGCGCCTCCTGCTGGCACAGAAAGCCATGATTAGAAGACGGGAGGGATGATCTCAGGGAGTTTAAACAGTTTTTCTGTGGAGCTGACTTTGTGGAAGCAGATCAGAATCTGATGGGAGCCACGTCAGGAGGCGGAGCTCCTCTTCAGAGGTCAGGGAGGTCAACGCAGAGCCTGAGGGGAGTTGATTACTGCTCCGCTCTCTTATCTGCTCTAATGGAAGAAGCGTCTGCTGATTATTCTGCTAATCAGAGCCGTCCTCTCTGTGATTAGCTCCGTGCTCAGAGAGCAGCGGGGACGGCCGCGGCAGTGCAGCGCCGTAATTTCATTACCACTCTGTTCGTCTGCTGCTGCAGCTCGGAACGCCGGGAAATCCAAGGCTGGAACAGGAAGTGTGTGAGTCCATCCTCTTCGTTGTCTCACCACACACTCTCAGCTGGACTTTGACTGGGCCATTCCACTCCACATGTCTGGCTTTTATGGAAGATGGTTGAAGAAATGACCTCTGGACCGCAGACCTGCTGCTCTGATCAGACCAGAACAGTGGCAGGGTGATGGCGGCGTCATGCTGTGGGGATTCTGGAAGATGGATGGAGGATCCAAATCACTAATTTATTCTTTTTTTATTTTTGAAAAATGGTTAAATATAGCCCAAACATTGGTGACGCCGTCCTTCAGGTCACCGCAGTGACCTGGTGGACAGGTCAGTCAGTCAAAAGGAAACCGTCTGATTGTCAGACCTTTGGAGACGAGATCGAGACAAGGCCCGGTCCGGTCCGGTCCTGCAGAACTTCTGCCTCCCTGCCCACCTGGACGTTCTGCCTTTGGATTTAAACTCCAGAGAAAACGAACCCACATCAGATTCTCCCTCTGTGTTTTTGTCGTTCCTCTGACCTCTGACCTCTGACCCGACTCTCTCTGGGTTGTTCTGAGCTCCGTGTTCTGGAATCGGTCCGGTCGTTTTTGCAGCGTTTCCAGGATCGGTGAGCAGAACCCGGCCGCTGCTGCTGCGTTTTAACTTGGCGCCTCGCGGTGCCGTCCTCCGCTCTGCTCAGGTTCTGTCAGCCAGTCGTTTGGGTTTTATTGTCGTAATTAGAGGCGGGTTGTCCGGGTTCTGTCCCGACCCAGTTTATCACCTCCACCGTCTCCTCTCTGCTTATTTAATCTGCTGAACAGAATCTTCCTGTTTATTATCTCCTCCGGTTTATCGCTCCCTCTTTGTTTTCTGTCGTCTAATCTTTCTGCCTTCGCTCCGTTTAATCTTTGCCTTTCCTTTTATCGCCTCTCCTCCTTTCACCTTTCCTGTTCGCTGTATTTATCTCTCCGCTCCCTTTATTCCTTTTTTCTCCGCTCTTTGTCCTTTTCTCCTTCCAGTAATTCCTGTCACCTCTTCACCTCTTTCTCCTAATCTTTGCTCTCCATTCGTCTTCTTTTCTTGGCCGTCCCAGCAGCTTTCATGGCTCCTGATGGCATCCAGCGCTTACATCAGCCTCTCTAATTAACTCATAAATCATACTTGGGAAGTTTAAATGAGCGTTGGAGGGCTTTCTGCTCTCGCTTTGAGCCACAAGACAAGCAGATATTTGTGCTGTGTTTAATGCTGCGTCACTCTGAAGGAACTCGTGTTCCTCTTTGTTATCACTGATTCCCGCAAACCGACAGCTTTTCACTTAATACAGACCTTTATGTAACCTTTCATATAAAATAACCATGTTTAGTAATACAAAATGAACAATTATGATGACATGAATGAAATGTTAATTAGGCTCAAATTTGCGTAAACATTAGCTCATAAATTGCAGAAATGTAAGAATCTAATATTTCCAATCTGTGGAGTTTATTTCTTTAAATTAATCTACACAAGTAAGAGCAGCAATAATAATGTTACTGAAGTAAAAAAGAAAAGTACAGTGCAGTAAAACTACTCCTATAAGTAAGTAAAAGTATCCAGTATTACCAACTTCTGAACATAGATAACAGCAACATTATCAGCCTGTTTTTGTTAAGAACAAGAAGAAGAACAGGCTTTATAGTTTAAACATCAAACATCCTAAAATGCATCAACAACCGACTTAGCGCTAGTTCAGAGGCTAACATCTTCCTTCAGCCAACAGAGAACAAACTCCTGGATCAGATGCTTTATGCAAAATTAAAAATCATTTTAAAAACAACTATTTGTTTTTCCTTTAACCTCCAAAAATCTGATGTGTAATCTGAAATGATCTGCCTGACAGTTCTCTTGTTTTTGTAACTTTTCAATAATTTTCTGCCTTTCAATCAATTAGTCAATCAAATTTTATTTGTATAGCATCTTTCAGCAACATTTCAAAGTGTTTTACATAATAAAAACACAAAATTACAAAGTCATAAAACACAAAAACTGTCTGTTTTTTTCCAACTCTTTTTCTTCACTACTTTAAAACTCTCATTCCAACATGTTTATATTAAATATGTCCTAAACTCAGGAGGTTTTACCAGCTTAATCCACCATAATCTGTAATCTGTGGTTCTGTCTCAGAACCGGCTCAGTACCGATCCAAGAATCCACCGGAAAACCCCAAAGTTTATGTGAAATCCGACTTGGTCGTTTCCTGCCGGTGCGTGTCTGCTCTGCTGCCCCTGGGGGTTCTGGGTAACTAAAGAGGGATTAATAATCCCGCCCCCTGGCCGTAGCGAGGCTGTGCGCCGCGGCGACGGAGTGACAGGATGAGGATTTACCTGCAGTTTATCTGGATTGTTTACGTTCAGCGGTAGCGACTGTTTCTGGCTCGATGTGACGCTCAGCAGGTCATGTGACGCTCAGTGACCTCCTCTACGCCGCCCACTGGTGGCGGATCAACCATAGACCTGACCAGTGTGACCCTTGACCTCTGTAGAGCCTCAGCGTCTCCTCAGACCCCATCCTCTAATTTATACATGCAAATAAACAAACAATTTAATATTTTTTTTAATTAAGAAGATTTTATTGCCTAAAATCCTGAAATACAGCAGCAGCTGAAAAATCCTTCTAACATCAACATGTGGAAAACTTTCTGTTCAGTCTGTTTTGTTTAGATTAACTGACTATTGATTGGATAGTAAAAGGTTCTTAATTTGAGATTTTTACAGAATTTGAGGCTAAACTGCCACTTGAAAAGCTTTGAACAGATTTACAGGAAAAAAAGATTTTCATTTTAAATGTAAAATGTTTGTATTTAATTACTGCTCTGAATATGTTGTTTTTTCACTAAATGGCCTTTTTTGGATCTCTGAACTCCAGTTAATGATTAATCAATGGATTAAATTAGCTGATGATTATCAGACTAATGGTTTCCTCTCTGATTCTCCTCCAGAGTCTCATCTGACTCTTTTACTTTCTCTCATCCTGAATCTCAAATTTCCTTCCTAACTTTTGTTTGAGGTTTTTTTAAGCATAAACTCTGAAGTTTGGTGGTAAATCTTCTTGTTTTGGTTCTTGTGTGTAAATGTTGGTTTCTGTCTGTTGGCTGATGCTGTAAAGGAGATGTTTAATCCCAGGGATTATTTTGAATTCCCAGCCGAACTGGGAGGAAACCGTGTCTGAGGAACCATTTCCTGTGTTCCCACCAGAATTATAAATAAATAAAAAAATTGGGTTTTTTCATTATAGTTTTTTTTTGTTTGTCTAACTCAGTTGGTTTAAATTGGTTTTTACAGTGTTTGTTGTTTCATTTTTCTTACAGTTGTAGTTTTAGTTGTTTTTTTCACACTTTAGTTCATTTCTGAGTATTTTTAGTATTTTTAGTTTTGTGATTATGTTTACTTGGATTGGGTTGAAATCTCAACAAAGATGTAAAAAGTTTTTATGTAATTAATGTTGACCAATCAGCTGACTCTGGACTTTTCTCCCTTCTTTTGCTGCCACCATTTTGCAGGTTAGTTTAGCTAAACTACTTGAGTGGCGAAAACTAATAATTTCACATCAGTTTGAAAGTCTAATAAATGGATTCATAAAAACAAAAAAAGGATAAATATCTAGAATTTCAGCAGGTTTTAGTTTTATAAACACAGTTTAGTCCCAGTTGAAGCTTCATTCAGTTATTGAAAATGTTTCTCATGTTTTGGGTTGTTAACTCTGGTTCTGACCCGTTTGTCTGCTCAGATGAAAAGATGCCGCAGGGAGCTGAAGACGGACTGAGCCCCACCTGAACCCCCGTCCCGTCCCGACCCGACCGCCGCCGCCGTCCCATCATGCACCTGCTGTGCCGCGGGCGCCTCAAGCTGCTGGTGGCGTCTCTGACCGCCGTCGTCCTGCTCACCTGGCTCTACCTGCTGGCTGGAAACCTGGAGAGTGAGTAGTGGTTCTGCCGGGTCGGTTTGGGTCGGACTCGAACTGAGACAAACTTCTTAATATTTTTGTTTTTGGAAAAACAATTTTATTGAACATGATGGCGTTCACATTTCTCTGGGCTAACGATAGATAAATTATTGAAGATTTATTACATGAGAGGTTTTGCAGGTTTGCCAGATTAAAAGAAAATCTTAATTTTTTCAGCTTGATCATATTAAACTACATTTTTGTTTGTTTTTTGGTTCACTCCTGCTTTATTCTGAAAAATTCATTAAAAGGGAACGCCCAAGTCTTCATTTAGTAAAAGTGGTTTGTTTTTACAAATTAAATCAAATTAAAAACTAAAACTTGTGTCACACCTTACACTTTAGGAGTTAGGGCCGGTCAAACTCATTTCAAGGGCCGCAAACGGCCCCTGAGCCACACTTTGGACACTTCTGCCTTACTGGTCCAGTTTTTAATCCGGCCCAGCTCAGTTTTCTTTAATCTCACCACAAAGTTTGATTCTTCAACTCATTTCTCATCTTGACTCCCAGCAGAACCAATATGGCCGCCCAGCAGGCAGCATGTTGACTGGAAGCTCTAAAATCCCACAGACAGTAAACGCAGCAGCTGCAGATCACACAGGTTACCCATAATGCCACAGGGGAATCTGTGTGTTCAGAGCCGGAATTAAAGATGCACTTCTGCATTTTATTTACGTCTAGCAGGAAAATAAACCAGTAAAATATGATGAGAATGAAAACTGGAGCAGCAGTTTTCCTCTGTGTGGAGAACAAACTGAATGTGGCGTTCTTCCTCCCTCAGACGGGGGAGAGAACATTCCCATCATGCCATCAGGAGGGAGGGAGGGAGAGAAAAACGGGCAAGTTTTAAAGAAGAGATGGAGGAGGAGGATGATGATGATGATGATGAAGGGAAATGATCCTGCTAGTTGTTCAGTCCAAGTCAATAACCTTCATTTTAATAATGAATAATATTCGTTATCGAGTCGTTGACTTTACAGCAATAATTCATACTGATCATGCATGAGGCGACAGTGGAGAGGAAGACCTTCCCTTTAACAGGAACCTGGATCAGTGCCGTCCATCCATCCATCCATCCATCCATCCATCCGTCCATCCATCCATCCATCCATCCATCCGTCCATCCATCCATCCATCCGTCCATCCATCCGTCCATCCATCCATCCATCCATCCATCCATCCGTCCATCCATCCATCCATCCATCCGTCCATCCATCCATCCATCCATCCGTCCATCCATCCATCCATCTGTCCATCCATCCATCCATCCATAAATTAATAATCATTTTTACTTAAAATTTGACTGAAAAATAATCAATCTTGTAAAAATGTTTTCAGCATAAGAACTGGATTTTGTGTTTAATCCGATTTAATCTGAGGATTATTTCTTTGGGAATATTTTCAGCTGCTGTTTGTTGTTCTGAATGTTTCTGCTGCTAGAAACCTGAAAGTGATCTTTGGAAGCAGGCTGCGTGTGTGTGTGTGTGTGTGTGTGTGTGTGTGTGTGTGTGTGTGTGTGTGTGTGTGTGTGTGTGTGTGTGTGTGTGCAGGTGTGTGTGCAGGTGTGTGTGTGTGTGTAGGTGTGTGTGTGTGTGCGTGTTTGTGACGCACTGAGCCGCTGCCAGAGTTAAGTCTCACCAGGAAACGGGAGTTTTTCATGTTTTCATGTCAGCCGATGCTGTTTTTACGGGATGTGACTATTACCTGGAACGCCGTGATTAACACCTCGTTCTGATCGCTTCCGTCTGTTATTATGATTACATTTCATATGCGAGAGGAAACATCACGCAGAGCGATACATGTGATTCACTGCGGACTGGACAAACAGGAGAGGACGCAGCGTTGGCAGATGCTGCACACATTTCCATTTCTGAAACGCTCCAGTCGGCTCCCAGTGTTCAGGCCACCAGGCGCAATTTGCATTTCTGTCCTTTTGGCAGAAAAACAGCCGAAGTGAATTAGATCTGTCTCCTAACAGACACGCAGTTCAGAATCGTCCTGATTCCGATTATCTTTGAGTTTTCTCTCAAAGGTCAGAAATGACCTGATTATTCTCCATGACTAAACTCAGCTTTTAGCAGTTAAAATGTAGAGATGAAGAGGAAAATGAGTCTTCTTCTGCTGAAAGGCAGAAACATGGTTGTAAAATCAATTAAAATCCAGATTTAAGGAACATTTTCCCCAGAAAGCCTTTGTGAGGTAATGTGGAAACTACCTCAAAGGGTTTAAAGCTGCAGTAGGTAACTTTTATTAACATATATGCTTTTTGCAGTTAAAACTGTTTTGTCAGTATAGTATGAGACATAATCTGTGAAAAAATTGATTTCCTCTGCATTTTCCTACAGCCAGAAAAGCAGAAACAGAGCCAGGAGGAGGGTCTTAGTGCTGTCAATCATGCTGGGGTTCTCTTTCTCTCTGCTCTGAGTCAAACCAACCTGTTCCCCTCCTGGCCTGTGGGGGCGCTGCACCAAGAACCACTGAAGGAAATGAAATGAAAAAGAAGGCAGATCTCAACTTCTGTCTTCAAAAAGTGCAAAGAAAACCAGCTTGCCGTCTTCTGCTGTTTCTATTTTGTCGTTGAAAAACGTCACGAGCCGTTTCCCCTCTTAGCTCCACACACCTGCGTTTGGTTGGGTTGTATTTACCCAGAATGCCCTGCGCTGTATTCCACTTCCTGCTTTTGGAGCGGTCTCCGATCTGCACCAGAGTTCACTTCAACCAAACCGAGACCGAGGTTTGTAGACGGAGCAGAGTTTGATTTTTGGTCTGAATCAGTCGATTGCTTCAGTTCCTTTGAACACTTAACCCTTAGCTTAGCTAATCCTGCAAAGATTTGGTTGTTTTGTATCATCCACCAGGGCCTTTCTCTCAAGTTTAGATCATATGTTAGAGTTTTTAATCTGAATTAGTGTTAAAAACTGATCAAATCATTCTGAGGGTCTAAATGTAGCATCTAATGCTTTTCTCAGAGACTTCACAGCCCGACTGACTCGTCTCGTCGTTCTTTAGACCTTCTGCTACAGCAAGAGAAAAGAGCTTCAGTGAGACGGAAAGGAAAGACACTACAGACGGAGAGGCCTAATATAGTTTGGTTTAGGGACAGAACGGTGAGGAAAGTTAAGTGAGAGAGATGATTGGTGGAAAAACCCAAAGAGAAGAAGAAAACGTCAGTCCAGTTCTTTTTAACAGCAGCTGCGTCTGATTTTCAGCGTTTGTGTGTTTGTAGGGTAAACTGTAACTTATCCAACCTTAAAGTTGTCCTTCTTAGCAAAGACCCACCACCGTTCAGACAGATGCCAGCATCCTGGGGAGGAAGAGGAGGAGGAAGTGCGATGAGCCAATTTTGAAGTGTGAGACTCTGGAGAAGGTTTAGCTCACAGATTCACAGTCTGTTTGTGTCGCAGACGAGAAAACAACAATGGCGGCGGCGACTCTGATGGAGACGTGATGATTGGGAGCCCAAAGTTCATCCTCACGGATTCTGGTTCTGATGTTTGGCTGCAAAATAAAATCAGACAAAAAGAAGCGTTTTATGCTTCGTATTCGCCTCTAGTCTGTTAAGAAAAAGTTGTTTTTAGTACATTTTAAACCTTGTTGGTGATAGAAATCCTGTTTTTTAACATTTTTATCACAGTTGGTAAACTATCTTAGAGTTTAAGCTAAAGCCAGTTGCCGTGTCGTTCCTCCTAAGATGGCCGCTCCCTCCTCTTGGTGCCCTGCTTGCCCGACACGCCGGCCGCACAGGTTCTGGAGCGAGCCGTCCTGGAGTCCCGGGTCCGAGAGGTGGAGGAGGAGAACCGGCAGATCAAGCTGCAGCTCAGCCAGTCGCAGGGCGCCGCTCAGCTCTCTGACGGTAACTACGGCAACCAGCAGTGGGGCGCGTCGGCGGACACGGTGCCGGAGGACGGCGACAACACGGCGGAGGAGAAGAGCAACCACACAGACTGCTCCCGATCGCCGCTGGTCCAGAAGTGTGAGGTCAGGAAGTGTTTCTGTCTCGTCACAGATTACGGTCGCCATGACGAATGTTTACGATAAATCGTCCCAGAAATTATTGCGACAAGCGATAATGTTGTTGTCTTGACACCGTTTTCAACTAATGCGGTTCTGGGTCTCTACAGCTGATCCATGTAGCGTGTGTTTGTGCCGGTCACAACGCCAGCAGAGACGTGGTCACTCTGGTCAAGTCCGTCCTCTTTCACAGGTGAGTCTGTAGAACCGAACCAGCCCGGAACCGGTCCGGAACCGGCCCGGAGCCAGGAGGCTCCTCCTCCTGTCTGCGGCCTGAAGGTGTGTTTTGGGAGCTGATTTAATCTGGCAATAAGTTGGAAACCTTTTAGGTGCTAATGCGTCTGCACAGACGCATCAGATGGTTTCCATAGCAACCTCTGCTTGGAAATCCACCTTTAGATTTAAAGGGGCAGTGTTATGTGTTTCAGGCACATAGAGCCGTTTTGATACCTTCAGTTGCTATAAAAATGTTACATATATCAGTAATGACTTAAAAGAAATTTGACTTTGTAATTTAACGCCTTGAAATTGGGCCTCTGTCTCTTTAAGAAGCTCCTGCTCTTTCTGAAGCTGCACCTTCAGGAAGTCGTCCCAACATGGCTCCTCTATTAACCCTTTAACAACGTTTTTACCAGAGAAGTAGCTCCTATAATGACCTCAGCAGCTCCACCAGGTGATTGCTAATTGCTGCTGGCTAGTCTGAAGGAGCAGAGTGACAGAGGTCTGCTTTGTGAAGAAGAAACTCTGAAGCTTGGAAACTGCAGCTCTGAGGAGGAGCTGCGCCTCGGAGGCGGGGCTAGTTCCACCCAGGTGTTTTGCACAGCTGAATGGTTGCCATGGAGATTAACCCTCCTGTGGTCTTAAAAGATCGGGTCATTTGGACGGCGCAGGTTTTTTACTCTGCGCGCGGTCTGGCAGAATCACAGTGCTCCAGCGTATGCAGTGTTTTTTTGTATGCGTTTGGTTTTGGGAACTGACGGTCTGACAGGACAGCCCTCCATTTCTCCATTTATTGGTTCTGAAGATGGGTGGATGGGTGGGTGGGAGTTCCTTTCTCATTCTCGGCTCTCGTTTCCTGTCGTTTGGTTCCAGGAGGAATCCTCTCCACTTCCATTTCATCACCGACTCGGTGGCCAGTCGGATCCTCGGCTCCCTGTTCCGGTCCTGGATGGTTCCGTCTGTTCAAGTCAGCTTCTACGACGCCGAGGAGCTCAAGGTGAGGAGCCGCATCGAATCGTCTGGAGCCGGATTCAGGTTTAGGCTCCGCTCTCGGTTACAGGATACATGACCATATTTGTGGAATCGGTCAGTCTCTGGTTACCATGGCGATCAGAGTAAGATGGACCTCAATCAGTTTCAGTCATTTGTACATGAGATTAAAATCTGCTGCTTCTAGTTTTGTGGGTTAGAATCTGGAAAGTTTGGATCCGTAATGTAATATAACATAAATGTTCTGGTGTTGGAGCAAGTTTTTAATTTGTCACAAAGAGAAGTTACACTGTAAAAACACTAAATCTTACCAAGTATTTTGGTCTAGTTTCTGGTGCAAATGTCTCAGTACATTTGAAATAAGATAAACTAATTTACAAGAGACATTTCGGCAAGAAATAGGAGCTTGATAATTACTTAATATTGACTTTAAAAGTTCTAGTGGCAGATTGTGTCATTTATAAGATGGGTGGATGTCTTGTTATAAGTTAAACTGTTACATTTTTATTAATATTAAGGAATTATTGCCTTAAAATAAGCTCCTGTGTCTTGCTGGTAAGTTACTTTTAAGTTAGTTTTGTCTTATTTTAATGTTTGCAATAAGCAATAAATCAATTGAATCACATGATAAATTAAGATGAGTTAATTGATTTTTTTCTCTTTTTCTACCAAACTGGATGATGAAGTCGTCAGTTTGGTGCTTTGGCCTTTTTATGAACAACAGTTTTGTTTACAGAGACTTCATAATTGATTTTATTTGTTATTTTATTGTTTTGTTTATTTATTTTGGACATTTTAAATGTCTTCCAGTTCTAGTTTTGAATATATTAGAGTTTAAAGTGTATTGATCTCTGAAAATGTGTTCCAGGCCATTATCTTTATGTTATTGTTTATCACAATAACCTCTGGGATAGTTTATCGTCCATCTCCTTGAGTTACAGTGACAGATCTATAAAGACGTTTGCATTGGAAACCAGATCAGAATGCGATGTAACATGTTGTGTTTTTACAGTGTAGCTAAACTTAAAGCCGTCAGAAAGAGGCTGACCAGTAAATACTCAGTTTGATGCTGATGGATGCGGTCTGAGTGGAATAAAGAGGATCAGGCATGAATCGGTGTTTGTGTTTCACGTTCTCCTCCCGCCGCCGCTGCCGCTCCCAACAATCGGCTCTTTGTGCCGTCGCCGTGCCGACCTGCAGCCGCTCCTCACTCTCCATTAAGTGGAGGAAAGCGGCGGCGACTGTAAGCCGATTATGTTTGCAGATGATGCACTTACGCAGATCCAATTACTCTGAATTGAGAGAATTAATTAAAGGACACTGTTTACAGATGTTTAGTGTTTGCCAGAAAACTGCTGAAAGCGTCTTTGTGCGAACCGACCAATCAGAGCAGAGATGATCTCCTTCTGCTTGCCGTTTCAGTCCGAAGTCTCCTGGATCCCCAACAAGCATTACTCAGGTATTTACGGCTTGATGAAGCTGACGCTAACCAAAGCTTTACCGGCCGACCTGGCGAAGGTCATCGTCCTGGATACGGACATCACCTTCGCCACCGACATCGCCGAGCTGTGGGGCATCTTCAAGAAGTTCACCGGTGAGAACCGGCTTCGCTTCATGAACAGAAACCTGCTCACTTCCTGTTCAGAAAGTTTACAGTCTGCAAAAAAGACAGGTTTATATGGAGCGAGATTAGTGTCAAAAACATTCACAACAAGACTTGTAAATGTAAAACATTACTTATAAATGCATACATCGACATTCAGATACACTGCAAAAACACAAAATCTTACCAAGTCATTTGGTTTAATTTCTAGTTCATATATCTTGGTACACTCGAAATAAGACAAAATAACTTAAAACCACAAAGTTAAAGTCAGGTTACTGGATTGAGCTGATCTGATGATCAGTCTGATCATTGTGATACTGATCAGTCTGATACTGAGACTTTCTCCTTCGATCCTCCTGACCTTTAACATCCTAACTGATCTGTGCAGAAAACGGCTGCTGCTCTGTAATCTAACAGAAAATAAAAGGTTTCATGAAAACATCCAGGATGTAAACAGTTTCTCTGCTGCAGGCAGAGCCGATCATATTCTTCTCTCCCTGATTGATCAGCAGCAGCTTATTTGTTCTCTGTAGTTCAGCTAAATTTATCAGATTACTGGGGATCTGACTAGATCAGCCTCCATCTCAACATGATTAAATAAATAAATTCCCTCAGGCTGGCTTTTGAAACAGAAGAGCTTAAGTTTGTCGACTGAAGTTTTTCTTCTGTTTCCAGATAAGCAGGTGATCGGTCTGGTGGAGAACCAGAGCGACTGGTACCTGGGCAACCTGTGGAAGAACCACAAGCCCTGGCCGGCGTTGGGACGGGGCTTCAACACGGGTAGGCAGCGGTTTTGTTTCCTGTATGTTTGGTGAAGGTTTTAGCGGACCTACTGGTTTCATTTCCTCCTCCTCTGCTACCGCTGCAGGCGTCATCCTGCTCTACCTGGAGCGGCTCCGGAGGATCAGCTGGGAACAGATGTGGCGCCTGACGGCAGAGCGGGAGCTGATGAGCATGCTCAGTACGTCGCTGGCGGACCAGGTGAGACGACCTCCAAATCACAATATTCTAATCTGGTCTGAAGGACTGGTTTCTCTTCTAGATGCTTTTATCAGAGCGTTACTTTCTCTGTAAAGCAGCGATGACTCAGAACGGTCCGTCATCCAGTTCTGCTCTGGCAGCAGGAGCGTGTGGCTGACACCGTGTGTGTGTGTGTGTGTGTGTGTTTGTGTGTGTGTGTGTAGGACATCTTCAACGCCTTCATCAAGCAGAACCCGGTCCTGGTGCACCAGCTGCCCTGCTTCTGGAACGTCCAGCTGTCGGATCACACTCGCTCTGAGCAATGCTACACCGAGGTGTCCGACCTCAAGGTACCGGACCGAACCGAACCGCCGCCGGCCTTCCTCTGGTTGGGCTCAAGAAGAACCCAGAATTAATCCTTTTGAAGGGACCTGTTATGCAACACTCACATTTTGCATGATTTGTTTTGTACTGCTTTTAAAAACAGCCAAAGTGCTTAAAAAATCACCCAGATGTTCGAACTGTTTAAAAAACCTCCATAATGTGACGACATAAATCAGCAGGCGCTGCGGTGTTACCTAGCAACCCCGGCAGAGTTGAACCAGTTACCTAGCAACCCCGGCAGAGTTGAACCAGTTACCTAGCAACCCCGGCAGAGTTGAACCAGTTACCTAGCAACCCCGGCAGAGTTGAACCAGTTACCTAGCAACCCCGGCAGAGTTGAACCAGTTACCTAGCAACCCCGGCAGAGTTGAACCAGTTACCTAGCAACCCCGGCAGAGTTGAACCAGTTACCTAGTGACCCAATCGGAACTCCAGCTGGTTTTACTGCTGTATGTACAATGGCTTCTGGAAAGTGTTTTGTTGTTGACATCCATAAACCACTTGCCACATTCTTGTTGGTTGTGCAGGAGGCTCCACTTCTGCTTTTCAAAGCTGTACGGATGTATAATTTTGCTTCTGTTTGCAGACATTTTAACGTGTGAGTAGAAACTTTGGTTTTGGGGGCGTGGCCAGCAGCAGCTTATTTGGATTTAAAGTGACAGAGGCCCTAAAACAGCTCAGAACTGAGAAGACTGAAATTAAATGATCTAAGAGGATTTTGTGGGAAAAAATGTAATGAACATGCTTTGTATAGGCCACCAATATGATAGGTCACCTTCAAACACACATTAGAAGCTATTGTTAGAAATAGTGAGATCAGATTAATCGTAATGAATCGATTATTGAAATAATCATCAGTTAATTTAGTAATTGATGAATCATTAACTGGAACTGAACAAAAGGCCGTTTACTGAGAGAACAACACAGTCGGCTGTAATTAACATAAAGCATTTAGGATAAAAAACAGTTTGTCAGTAAATACATTTAACCAAAACTTCTTGCTTTGTGTTTTACTCCTATCATGAGTTTTAGTTCAAATTCAGTGAAGAAATTCAGTTATTGCATTTTATTCAATTAAACGTTTATTTTCTTATTTAAAAAATGAACTGTATTTTATTATTATTATTTTTTTGCATCTTTTCATGAATTTGTAATAGTGGTTAAATAAAAAATCTGTAAAAGTGCCAATTTTTTTTATCAGATTAATCGTCAGAAAAATGAATAGAGTAACCGATTACTGAAATAATTGTTAGCTGCAGGCGCAGCTTGGGCTGATACTTTGTGTTTGTTTATTCCAGTGTGAGAAACAACCTGTTGTTGTTGTTGTTGTCGTGTTTTCAGGTGATCCACTGGAACTCGCCCAAGAAACTGCGAGTGAAGAACAAACATGTGGAGTTTTTCAGGAACCTCTACCTGACCTTCCTGGAGTACGACGGCAACCTGCTGCGGAGGGAGCTGTTCGGCTGCCCGAGCCAGGCCAGTCCGGAGAGCGTCCGGGTACGGCGCACACACACACACACACACACACACAAATAAATACAGAAGCTCATTACGTCTCAATAATCCATCCTATCATGAAAACTGATCACCCTGCATTTGTTTTAGCATCAAAAAGGCAAAGAGTCTGTTAGAAACTGTAGTTCCTCTCCTCAGCTGCAGGCGGCGCTGGAGGAGCTGGACGAAGACGATCAGTGCTACGACTTCCGGCGTGAGCGGCTGACGGTACACCGGGTCCACCTGTACTTCCTGCAGTACGACTACACACCGGCTGAGGACGACACGGACGTCACGCTGGTGGCTCAGCTCTCCATGGACAGGTAGGGGAAGGAAAACTCATAGATAAAATCATCAGTTTTTATTTTTGATTGACTTTATGTCTGCTAAAATTAACCACAGAGGAAAGAACCAAACTGGGCCCAGAGCAGAACCCGGAGGAACTCCTGTTTTGCTTCTCTGGTAGCCCCGCCCCCAATTATTATTATCATTTTTAATTGCTGCAGTATGTTTTTTATTTGTATTATTATTATTTTCTTAGTATTTTACAGCAAATTTAATTTGTTTTACTCAAACTTCCTTTTATTTCTTGTTGTCATTCATCTGTCTATGATGTTGTACTTATTGTGAAGCTCAGACCTTGTCAGTGTTCTATATATATAACTTTTGACTTGACTTGAATGACATATTTAACAAATTAACCATCTATAAAATCAATTATTTACTTCATGACACATTAATGATGTATTTATTTATTGAGTTTTGTCCCTTGTAGCCCTCCGTAGCGTTTGATTCCTGCTGCTCTGAGCTCTTCCTCCTGTGTCCGTCAGGCTGCAGATGCTGGAGGCCATCTGTAAGCACTGGGAGGGCCCCATCAGCCTGGCGCTCTACATGTCCGACGCCGAGGCGCAGCAGTTCCTGCGCTACGCTCAGGCCTCCGAGGTCCTCAAGAACCGCAAGAACGTCGGCTACCACATCGTCTACAAGGAAGGCCAGTTCTACCCGGTCAACCTGGTGAGGAACGTGGCCCTGAAGAACGCCAACACGCCCTACGTGTTCCTGACGGACGTGGACTTCCTGCCGATGTACGGTCTCTACGACTACCTCAGGTGAGAACAGCGGTCCTGCAGCATTTAGTTGCTCCTTAGAGCAGCTGTGTGGTTTCAGCCAGTGGTGGGCAAAGCTAAATAAAAAGATATTTGTGCTAATCAAAAGCATTAGTTTTGCTAATGCTAATGAGCTACACCAACATGATATTTAACTGAAAGTAATGCTAACATGCTAAACCAACATCATACATATTGGAAGCTAATGCTAAGGTTCTGAACTAATATGGCATTTAGTGGATGCTAACCTGCTAAACAAACATGATGTTTAGTGGAAACTTATACTAATTTGTTAACCGACATGGTAATTAGCTAAACCAACATGGTAATTAGCAGAAGCTGATGCTGAGGTGCTTAACTAGCTGCTAACCAATTGCTACTGCTACATATTTAATACAATAAAAAGATTTTTTTCTCTCACAGTTGACCTTTAACCTCTCCATTCTTTGTCTCTTAAGAAATCTGCTGCGTATTAAATACTTAATGCTCCAGCTGTTTCTCAGCCAAAACGTCTCGTGGGAAACAAAACCCAACGATCTTAAATGTTTTGGTCTTCCAGAAAGTCGATCGTCCAGCTGGATGTGGCTCACACCAAGAAGGCTCTGGTGGTCCCGGCCTTCGAGACGCTGCGCTACCGTCTCTCCTTCCCCAAATCCAAAGCCGAGCTCCTCTCCATGCTGGACATGGGGACTCTCTACACCTTCAGGTACCAGAACCAGAACCTTCCAGAGGAGCAGAGCACCCAGCTAACAGCGCCCCCTGTCTGCAGGTACCACGTGTGGCCAAAGGGTCACGCTCCCACCAACTATGCTAAGTGGCGAACGGCGACCACGCCCTACAAGGTGGAGTGGGAGTCGGACTTCGAGCCGTACGTGGTGGTGAGGCGGGACTGCCCCGAGTACGACCAGCGCTTCGTGGGCTTCGGCTGGAACAAGGTGTCCCACATCATGGAGCTGGACGCTCAGGTGCGCCACCGCCTGGAAGCTAACGGGATTATAATGGAAGAGCGCTCACTTTTACTTCTAGCAGGTTTTTTATGTGACAAACATTTTGATGTTCAGTTTAACGTTAAAGTATTTTTAAAATGGAGATTTTGCAAAATAATATTTGAGTTCTTTAAAAAATGACGTGGGAGAAGTTTTTAACTTCTTATGAAACAAATGTTCTGTTAAACCAACAAATAAAACAGATTTGGCAGAAGCTAATGCTAAAGCGCTAAACCAAATTAAATTAAATTTATAAAATAACATGGTTTTTAGTGACAAATGACACTAATTCACTAAACCAACAAAGTAATTAGCAAAAGTTGATGCTAAAGCACTAAATTAATATATTTAACAGAAAATGACACTAAAGTGCTAAACGAACACAATAATTAGCATAAGCTAATGCTAATGCTAAATCAGTAAACCAACATGGTTAGAATAGATAAAATGTTGACCTCCAGCGACTGATTAAAGTTTTTCCTTCATTTACATCATAATCGCATCCATTTTGGGTTCATAAATGTAGTTAAAGTGGGATTCAGTAAACCTGGAACAGAAAACGTGGAATAATAAATCAGGTTTCCCAGAGCCTTGCAGGTAAACATCCTCAGCTTTGACTCCGGTTCTCCGTTTTTCTCCTGCAGGAGTTCGACCTCCTGGTCCTTCCCAACGCCTTCATGATCCACATGCCGCACGCTCCCAGCTTCGACATCTCCAAGTTTCGCTCCAGCTCCAGCTACCGCAACTGTCTGAACACGCTGAAGGACGAGTTCCACCAGGATCTGTCCAGGAAGTACGGCGCCGCCGCTCTCAAGTACCTGACGGCCCAGAGGAACATGTGAGCTCCAGACGGAGCGCCGAGGCCCGGAGCGCGGCGGCGCGGGCGGCCCGATGCGGCGGCCGGCGCGTCTGCTGGAACCGTGAAGCTTTATGGCACCTCGGAGAGCAGAGAGCGGCGGCGAAGGCCTGGAAGCAGGAAAACAGGAACCATAACAGTTTTCACTTTGTTCTGACAATCAGGGCTTTTCCCACTGGGAACCGGGTCCGGACTGGACCCGGCGCTCCGGGTCGGGGGAAACCAGTCTAACTGGAGAACGATTCAAGCCTTATCAACTTCATGACATTTACAAAGATATTTAATAACACTTTTTTTGTTTTTTTAAGGCATAAATCTGAACCAATGATAGCGAAACATTTGCATTTACAGAGTTTTGATTACGGCTTTATATTTCTGGACGGGTTTAAGGGAAAAGAACCCGACGGTTTCCGGATCAGATCAAGTTTCCGTGTGCTTTAAGTGTGTGTGTGATCTGTCGCCGTGGCGACGCCACTCGGAGTCACGCCTGCTTCGTCCTGCATGTAAAGCGCTGCACCAGGTTCTCATCTCATCGCTCGGGTTTCACAGCAACAAAGAAGTTCTGACCGGACCGACCGGGACCAACAAGAAGCTGGACTTTACGTCTGAGTCACTGGATGTCTGCGCCGCCTACTGACCGTTTTCACTCGTCATCCTGCTGAGTTTTACTCATCCAGCTGAAATCAACTCATTTTTCCTGCTGCTGCGTCAAAATTCTTCATATTCAAAGAAATTCTGTGTTTTTTAGACCCAAAAACTGAAAAAACACAAAACTTTACCAAGTAACTTTGGTCGAGTTTCTGGTGCAAATATCCTAGTTCACGTTTCAGCAGGACACAAAGGCTCTTTTTAATAAAGAATTACTTAAGTTTGATGAACAAGTGGCAGATAAATTAACTTAAAATGCTGTAAAACAAGATGGCCGCCGTGGGCGTGATGACATCACTCTGAACGATGGAAACCCGAGGACAGCATTGGTGGGAAAAAATAAATTAAAAAAAACAAAAATAAAATCAAGTTAAGGCCCAGTCCTAGATTCAGTTAAGGTCAGAGGTCATGATTCAACGATGACCGAGAGAAACTGGTCAAAGATGGCCGCCGCATCACCCCCATGCTCTCCACGGTGGTGGCAGTATGATGCTCTGGGAAAATAATCACAAACATTTTAGCAATTCCTCCTCTGATTGGCTCAAAGAGATTAATAATAAAAAAAAAAACATTTTATGAAATTGTTCTGAAAACATTCAGTTTTCTCTTCGATCCGAAACATTTAAACGAAACAGAAAATAAATTTGTGTGAAGGGAAACTTTTAGGTCCCACCTGATCGCCTGACTATAAAAAATAAACCATTTTAATTCATTAGTCTATAATCAATCATAATCAAGGTAAAAATGAAGGATTCATAAACAAACGAGCAGCAAGAAAAACTTCTTAATTCCAGCTGGATTTCCTGTTTTTATTTTATTTTTTATGAAAGTATTTAACGTTCAGATTTTCTCCTCTGGACTTTGGTTTAATTTAAATTTTTTCTTTATTTCATTTTTATTTTTTTAATCTGTTTTGAACCTTTTTGTTTTCACGCCGCCGCCATGTTGAGCGACGCGTCGCCGCTGCGGCTCCCCGGCGGAGGAAACGTCCCTGTACCGAACGTCGGATCGCGTCTGACGGAGGTCGCCATGGAGACCGTCGCCATGGAGACCGCGGCGGCTCCGTCCACGCCGCCTCCGCCCTCTTGTTGTTGATTGTGGTAAATGCTAGTGCCTTTTGCTGTATTGTGAAACTGGATATTGATTGTACAGTCGTACGGACGGCGCGGCCTGGAACCGACAGGCTCTATTTATTATTGTTGACTCAAATCAATCATATTTTTCTATGTAAGTGCTTTAAATAAATTTGCCCTTTTCTAATTACTCCGCCTGCTGCGTGTTTTGTCCTCAGGAGGAGCTAATTTTATTTCCTGGATTACCCTGTGGAAGTATTTATATTCCTTCCTCCGCGGGCTGAACGTCGGGGGACATCCAACATTTCTATTTATCGGGGTCAGCAGTTTGAATCCGAGCGACTCTTCCATGTGTGTAATTGGTCCAGTAAGAAACTTTTAATAGAAACGACATTGTTTTGGAGAAATGGGTCCCCTGGCTTCTCCTCCTGTTTAAATGCAAATCACTGAGAAATAATTGGAGAAATAGTTTCACTGAACTTTTCTCCAGAGTTTAGCTTCATTCACAGAGGAAACAAATAAAAAACAGAAAGGAAAGGAAGACGAGGAGAAATTCTGCAGATAAAATCTCATCCAAAAAGCTGCCCAGTAATTATAATGAGGGCTAGTTAGCTATAGCTAACTAGAGTTAACTCTAGTTAACTATAGCTAACTATAGTTTCATAACCGGGTTTTTGTTTTTGAGAGATCGACTCATCAGAAACAAACTGCTCAGTAATCTGACTCTGCCAGGGAAACGGCTCTATGTGTTTTATTTCTATGTTTTCTGCAATATCTTGTCGATTAATTTCTGTAATGAATTATAATAATACAGTTCAAAGAATTTGAATTTTATTTTCTGGAGGTGGAAGAGAAAAATTCATTTTCAAAACTTTTTATGTTGAACAAACATTCAAAATCTGATATAAAAATATTTCCTAATATTAATGTTTTGATCTATTTTTAGCACAACAAAAATCAGATCTCAGCAAAACGGCCCTTAGATCACTTCTGTACGGTGGCCCAGAAGGTCAACTAGCCACAACGAAGCTATGCTGAAATGGACGTGACGAAAGCTAAAGCTAATGTTGCTAGCACAGCTTATGGTTTAGCATCGCTTAGTGGCTTCTGTGGCTGTTGCTTTGCATTTTAATATCCCTTCTGGGCCACCGTACATTTGAAATAAAACACCCTAAAGTTCTAAAAACATGATGCCAGCTCTCATTGGTTCTCCTTGTAGACTTTGAATCATATTTTCTTGGTTGAGGCGTTTAATGTTTGTTCCCTTTTGTTCTGGATGTTGTGCAGCTGGAAGGATTTTTGATCTTTCGGACCATTGTAACGAAGCGTAACCATGGCAACACATGTTTTAACAACTGGGAGTGTCTGATTAGCATCTGAAAAGCTCAAGTAATACCTGAACTTTGACCCCAGATGCTACTGTAGAACGTTGATTCAGTCAGAGGCTTCTTCAGATTTGTTGCAGCACTGACTGGGGGAGCTGCAGGATTCACCTTCCAGAGTCACTCTTACTTGGACTACATGAGTTATGACATCAGATAACTCTAATGTATTAACTAAAGTATTTTGAATTGAATTATTGATATTTGTCTACTGAAATAAAAATGTACAGATTTGTGTTCAGTTTTTTTCAGTAAACAAACGACAGTAATTTCACAGTGTTCCTGTTTCCATTTAATCTTTTTCTCTAACTTAAACTACAACCAGGTCTGACAGAGATCATTATTGATATTTTATTATTTTCTGTAGATTCAGAGAGAAGCAGCAGATCTGGACCGACTCACGGTTCCTCTCCAGAGGTTTCATCCCACGCTGCGCAGCCTGAGAACCCTCCAGCTCTGGGGTCACAGCAGGAGGTCATCCTCCGTTAGTCCGATGGAAACACACAGATATACATTATTTATCTCTTTCATTAGCAGAATCTCAACCTTTAAATAACCCTTCATGAACAACTGAAGCTAATTAGCTGATTAGATGTGAATGCAGCCAAGGAGACGTAAAAATACCATCCACGATGTTTTTCATAAATAGATGCGATTAGAAGTGCTTTAATGCCATCTAGTGGTAAAAGTGGGAACTACTGTAAATAATCGTTAACCCTGAGTCAGATTGTGAAATAAAATATATTTAGGTTTACTAATCTCATCTATATGATATATTAAAATAGACATGTGACCAGATTTCTAAAAGTTATTTCTGATTTTAGGTGTGAAGCTTTTTAGCGACTTTAGGCAACTAAGGAATAGAAAAAAGTTAAATTGAACTTTATGTCAGGTAAAAAAAAATCTATGAATCTACTTTGATTATACAATTTTGAATCAAAATTTACAAAAACATTACCTTAAAAAAACAATAATTATGAATAAATATTTTTTTAGGAGAGTACATACCCTGATACAATATTATTTTATTATATAGTAAATGGATGTTTCATTACTTTAGCTGTATTTAAGACACTGCAGCATTGTTTAAAAATAGATGTTGACATTTAAAACAACTTTAGTTTTACCATCTGATGAAATCAATGTGCAGTTTTAGTTACTCAGTATGTAAAACATATTTATTTATAGACATACTTTCTGCCTCTATCACAGAGATTGTTGCATCAACTTGTCTTCAGTCTGTTTGTGAAGCTGCTTTTCAGTAAAACACAAACTGGAAATTCTTCCTTCAAAATAAAAGCATCAAACTTAAAACTGGAAGTTAAAAATGGATAAAACTAAGTGAAGGCGAATTGCACCAAAAAGAGACACAAAAAATAAATAACTTAATTTATTTACACATATTTTAACTTAATTTTAAGGTTTGCTTGATCAAAAGCAGAATCAATAAAATAATAAACATCCTGAGAGAGAAATGTCTGTTTCATTCCATAAAAGCCCAGTGTGGCTAATTAGCATCATACCTACATTTACACTAGTGGTTGGTGCATTATTAGAATGTATAATAATTAGTTTAGGGTTTGATGAGAGCAGGAACCTGCATCCTGCCGTCAGTGGGACGGAGCCGTCGCAGCCCAGTCATTAGTGTCAGAGCTGTGGCAGGATCGAGCTGCGGCCCCCGGCTCCGGCTGCGGCTCCCGGCTGCGGCTCTGGGGACTCATCGCCTGTAGATCGATGGCAATAATCGCTGCCCCTCTCCTCCGTCTGCCCTCCAGGAGCTCGATAAAGGGGGGAGTCCGGGGCCCGGGGCCCGTCTCTCCCAGCCGTGATTAGCCGCTCAGACGGCCGGCAGACGCAGCATTAACTCCTGGCTGTTATTGACCTGCTGGATCCTCGGGAGGATCCGGACGTCCTGCGTTAACCGAGTCAAAGAACTCCTCAGAATGATGACTGGAGTTTAATGCATTCAGCAAACTACAGCCCAAGTCCATTTAGAAATCTGGATAATAAAACGTTTGTCCACCAGTTAGGAGGTCTGGTGTTTGATCGCCTGCTGACGTTTGTCTAATTGTGATTTTTGGCACCATCGGTGCTCCGATCTCTGCCTTGGAACAAATTAAGAGCTGTGTAATCTGGTGGGACAGTTCAGATATTAATTGAGAGCACGTCGTTAAAAATTCAGAGCTAATTAGTTCCGTGCCTGAAGTGTTTTTCTGTCAGAATGAAGAGATGCGAGTTGGTCAGTGATCTGTTTCTGTCCCTGGTGTGAGACTTTGTGTATTCTCATGGAATAATGATCAATCTGCCAGATTGATCATTTCAGATGCTTTTGTTGGCTTGCAGAGACTCCTGGCTCTTAGCTGGGTGAGATTAATAGAGGGATTTATTTTCTGCTGATTAAAAACAGGATTTCTAATCTTATGGTGCAACTCGCTGCTTTGTCCTGACTTGAATTACAATCTTCAAGTGGATCCAGGCTGGAACTGGAAAATATGGGCTGGACTTTTCAAACTGAAACCCAGTTTGGGTTAAACTTAAAGATCAGCAATAATTTGGGTTATTTAGCCAAAATGGGGGTTAATTATTGTAAAAATTTCACCGTGTTATTCTGTCATTTATAAATGCCACACTTTGCAAACCAAATATCTAGTAAGCAAGCAAAATATTTAGTTTGGTAGATATATAACTCTAAACAACATGCTTGGTTTCCTAGCTAAATATTTAATTTGGAAGCTGGTAGGTAAATATTTAGCTTGCTCATCTCAAAACTAAATGTTCAGTTAGGAAGCTAAATATTATCCATCCATCCATTTTCTTACACCTTGTCCCTAATGGGGTCGGAGGAGCTGCTGCCTCTCCAGCTACGTTTTGGGCGAGAGGCGGGGTCACCTGGACAACAGGTCGCCAGTGTGTCACAGGGCAACACAGAGACAGAACAAACAACCACACACACACACACACACACACACACACACGCACACACCTAGGGAGAATTTAGAGAGACCAAATGCTAAACTATATATGTAACTCAGAGCTAAATATATAGTTAGCAAACTAAATATTTAGTTTAGAGATTAATATTTAGCTTGCAAGCTAAATATTGAACTTAGCTAAATAGCTAATTAGCTAAATGCTTAGACAGTCCAAACCCCAGACTGTTTGGTCTGTCTAGGTGGCCATTAGCTGTGTGTGTTAGCATGGATGGTGACCATTAGCTGTGAGCGTTAGCGTGGTTGGCAGTTAGCTGTGTGCGTTAGCATGGATGGCAGTTAGCTGTGTACATTAGCGTGGATGGCAGTTAGCTGTGTGTGTTAGCATGGATGGCAGTTAGCTGTGTGCGTTAGCGTGGATGGCAGTTAGCTGTGTGCATTAGCGTGGATGGGAGTTAGCTGTGTGCATTAGCATGGATGGCAGTTAGCTGTGTGCGTTAGCATGGATGGCAGTTAGCTGTGTGCGTTAGCGTGGATGGCAGTTAGCTGTGTGCGTTAGCGTGGATGGCAGTTAGCTGTGTGCGTTAGCGTGGTGGCAGTTAGCTGTGTGCGTTAGCGTGGTGGCAGTTAGCTGTGTGCATTAGTGTGGATGGCAGTTAGCTGTGTGCATTAGCGTGGATGGCAGTTAGCTGTGTGCGTTAGCGTGGTGGCAGTTAGCTGTGTGCGCTAGCATTAATGGTGACCGTTAGCTGTGTGTGTTAGCGTGGTTGCTGTGATGGAGTGGCGTTCTGCCCAGGGCGTCCCCCGCCCCCGCCTCTCGCCCCGTCACAACGTAAACAAACGTGGATGTTTACGTTTCAGCTCGTTAAACAGGCTGCTCCCGGCCTGGAGCTGGTCGGCCTCTCTCAGACCTGCAGAAACAAAACATGGATCATAAAACCGCACTCTCATTCCAGACATCCATCTCTGCGGCGGGAGTCGTGCTTAATGAGGGCGAAGGGGTGAGCACACATTTACACGATGGATTCATTAGAGACACGCGCTGCAACATTTGCTAAATGAAGCCCAAGCGGTGCAGCGTCGGCGCTCTGAAATATGGATGTGTGTCCAAAACAACGTGACCTCAGGTCTCCAATTACTGACCAGCTTCTCATCTGGAACAGCAGCACAGACACCTGCCCTCAACATCTGCTCACATCAGAGCGCTTCTCTGCAAATTCACAGCCACACGTGAGATTCCTCCTGATCAGAGCCGAGAAACTGGGCAGGAAATCCGGATTTTATCACCGTTTGGGGAGAAACTACTGCTCACTGCTGCAAACGATGACTAACAGCTCAGCAAATCCAGAATCAGCATGAAGCTTTTCATGGTGATGACCAGGCGACTCTAGCAGCTCATCTGAAGCAGCATTAGCGCAAAAGTCTCATGATATTTGCACAGCTGGATTTGACATGTTAAACTCTAACAGAGGCTTAAACCAGGTGAGATTTAGACTGGTTTTAATGGACAGACGTCAGTTCATTCATGCTAACAAGTCTTCCAGTGTTAGCTACCCCAGTGGTTCCCAAAGGTTTTCTGGGCCTCCCTGTGGATTACAATAAAATCCCCCCAAAAAGAAAAAAGAATCAACTGGGCGCATCGTTCAACCAGACATAAACCTAAACACATATTTTGTTTTCAAACTCCACTGAAGTTTATTTCACACTTCAGGTTGCAACAAAACTACAAACCATCTTTACAGTGAAACACTTTTGTGTGACTGTTTTTTTTTCATTCATCCATACCGCTTCCCGCACCCCCCTGCAACCCCCTCTAGGGGGCTGGAGTACCCAGAGAGAACCCGAACATGACCAGGGAAAACTTCCAACCTCCATTCAGAAAGCCAGCACTTTCCCATCAGTTCCCTTTTATGCTGATGATGCACCAATGTATTTAGATGTTTTGTTCTCTCATTCTGTCAGAACATTACGTTTTACAATCAAAGATGGAGTCCAAGACTTAACAAACTAGCAGGAGACACAAATGAGTTTTACTTTCACAGCCGCGCCCTCTAATCCCGGCTCCTGCGTTTTATCTCGGATTAACATCCGGCAGGGAGAGATGTTTTCACCAAGTTAATCTCAGCAAACGGGATTTTCCTCAGGGTGTTTCCACATCCTCCTCTACTTCCTGCCTTTGTTTACTCCGTATTTTAGTCTTTGTTTCCAAAAGAAGAGCTTTTCTTACTAGAAAACACAAAAAATCAGTGACTGCACCGTCAACACAACCTGCAGCCAATGCTAAATAGAAAACACTAAGTAAATCTCCAGAGAAAACACTGAATAATCAGATTTATTTTACTGCTGAGACACTAATGATGGCTTCAGTTGAAGGTTAATGTCTCAAAATGCTGTTTTGTTTATTATTTTTAGTGTGTCACAGATAAGCTGTGATTAGCCGAACGTGAGATTCTGTCGTCTTGAGTCGTGTTGAGACTCAGCCGTCTGGCAGAAACAAGCCGTTTAACCCAGTAATCACAGAAAATCTCGTTATGTGAGGATGAGAATCGTGTTTTCTGGCTGGCAGCGCAGACTGAAGCAGCACAGCGTCGGTGGGCTGCAGACGCTGCGTCTGCAGCTACATTTTGGTTTTCACAGTCGGGAAATTCATGATTCGACAATAAATGTGTGGTTACTGCCAGGAGTTTCAAACTTTACTCCATTAAAGGCGTAAGGATTTTTGTCAGATGATATTAAGTTAGATAATGAAAACTTTATTAGTTGTTTTTAATTATTCATTGAAACAAAGCATATAGCTTTTTAAAAGTGTAACAATTGTGGAGTTTTCTGGCTCAAACTCCGGTCCGTTTGTTTAGAAAGTCCGGTTCAGCTGGTGAGGTGTGAATGCTAACCAATTTCTGGTCCGTAAAACCTCGGTCTCAGGAAGTGGACTACTTGGTGGAGTTCTTGGTGAATCCAACTGAAACAAACATGTTAGCCTAGCGCTAGCAGGAGAAATGGATCATGAGAAATCTTACAACCGCTAAAATCTGACGCCTCCATCTTTGTTTTCATTTGGTGAAACAGGAAGTTGCTCTCAGTGTCTTCAGAGGTTCTTTGTGTGGTTTCCTTCAGTAGTTCTTGGTGCAGCGCCCCCACAGGCCAGGAGGGGAACAGGTTGATGATAATTAAACAAATGATGTGATTTTGGTTCTCAGTCAAACAAAGTCTGTCAGACTAGAAAGTGGGAAAACATCTGAAAGCATTGATGAACAATTTGTCTGATGATTTGAAGCATTTTAAGTACAAAAAATAATAATAACAGAAGAAATGGATAAGGAGAAACTGATGTTTAATGACGGAGCTATTAAAAACACATAAATTACATTTTAAAAACTATAAATTTCTGAGTTATGTTTGCTGTTTTGAGTGACATACTTTGCGTCTCCGTCAGTGTCTGGAGGAAGAAACTCCAACCGTGACCCAGCCGGACGGTGAGAAACGGATTCCTGAGTCCAGGACGTTTCCTGGCTATTTCCCATCTCAACAGTAAAACGGAGTGAAATTCTGAGTTTCACATAAACTGTTAACACCTGACAGTCAAACCAACTGGAACCGTTCCTGGTTCCAGGAATAAAACATGGCAAACAAAACAGCTTTCAACTTTTGCAACTCCTCCACAGAAAAACAAAAAACTATCTCTGGATTTCTAAGCATCGGCTTCACCTTTGACTCTGGGTTTTTGTTTTTCCAACACTATTAAAACCATGAATAAAATCAGCCTAATGATAAACAGCCAGTTGCTCCTCGGCTGAGAGGCGGATACAACTGGTGTCGGTGGCACATTTCATTAAAGCTAAAACAATGGCTGACAGTTCATTGACTACCGTCATTAATTACTCCAGATCCAGCTCATTCTCTCCAGCCTTTCTCTTCGCTTTCACTTCTTCAACTCCATTCAAGTCGAGTCTAATTTTATTTTCCAGTTACCACAGAGAGCGACCTCTATTTTTAATCAAGAACCTCGGGACTAAAGATAGAGCTGCTCTTCAATGCAGTCAAAGACTTTTGGTTGCGTTAGTCGGTTAATCTATCAGCTCCGTCTCAGTCATGAAGAACGAACCTTTTGTTAAGAGACATTTCCTCCTCTGGCAGATCTGACTGGGATTTCAGAGGAAGAATAGCTCCGTCCTCCATTGTCCCGCCATCTTCCTCTTTTGTTTGCGCTGGATAACATTGTGTCAAAAGCAGAGCCATTTCATTTAAAAGTCATGAAACGGGATAACTCTTCTTTATCCCCAAGAAGAAGAGTAGAGAGTCTTGAATTAGATCCAGTATCTGAGGGAAACAATCAAACTGGAATCTATGAAGTACCTCATTGTTTGGTTTTTAGGTGCATTCAAACTTTAGTTGACTGAAGTTAGCACAAGGTTTCACCACTACGCCTCCAACAGATACTGACTTATTGAAAGTTTGGACCAGAGGCTCCAATAACAAGAAAATCATCACCATTTCCTGGCTTTTGTCCCAAATGTTCTGCAGTCTGTGTGATCCACCTGAGATGGTTTCTGGTTCCTACAATTAGCTCATTCCTTGGCAAATATCTGACTGCAAAATCATGCGATTTCTGGAGAAACTTAGCTCCCACCATCCACCATCATCTCAGTCGATGAGCCGTAGATGCTAACATGTTGGGTGCAGTGGGTGGGCTTCCTTCTGCTAATGAGCTAAGGCGCTAACAGCGGAGCTAATTTTTTGTTTAGTTTTACTGTTTTTGCTTTGAAAATGTTTAGCACACTTCGCTTCCACAAGGTTAATTTTCCATATAAAATAATATTACATTTAATAATTTTTTTTTTAAATAAGTAAATCAGCGATTAGCAGATTTTTTTGTGATGAATCAAATGTTATAAGGCGAATAGAAAACTTGATAAATATTGAAGAATAATTACCAAATGTTTATCTGAGGACAAACAGGATTCCTAACCTAGAGATTCAGAACTAGAAGTGAACTGGATGTTCTGGATTGGATGAAAATGTTTATTTGTCAAGTCTGCTTATTTCAGCTGTTTATTTCTGCCTGTAAGCACTCTTACAGGAATAAAGAGGGCTTTAAAATGAACTGCTGGATGTAAAATGTTACACGATCCGTAAAACAGATAAAACCCGTTTCCCCGGTTTCAGAGCGAAACTGCTAACTCTCTGAAAGCTGTCAGGCTGATGAGGCGCAGTGTCCAACATGTCACCTGCTGACGTCAGCAGCAGGCCGCGGCGGGGCTGTCCGTGCAGATGCCTGATTGGGTTCCCTTAACTTCATCATATTTTGATTTCCTGGATGTTACGGCCCGATTCTGATGATAACGGGCTTCTCTGTCAGCAGTCAGCATAAAATGCTCCGGTAAGCTTTTCTGCCTCAGTCAGTGACACACACACACACACACACACACACACACACACACACACACACACACACACACACACACACACACACACACACACA
>CAEFZX010014180.1:0-16470 GCA_903066825.1 Alfaro cultratus | reverse complement strand
TGTGGACGATGCATTGGTGACATCCAAAGAGCTGTTCAATGCAACAGTGTTTTTGTTTCATAGCATTTTGGGGTGTAAAAATTTACATTTTTGAAAAAAAAAAAAAAAAAAAAAAAAGGAATTTTTTTTTGCTGAAAAAAAAAAAAGGAAATTTTTTAGATTAATCTCAGAAATGTTCTAGAAAAGAAGTAGGAAATTTCTGAGTGACAAGTCAAATTTTTTTTACATTTGAAACTGAAATTTCCAAAACAATTTCTTGCTTTTATTTTTAATGAGAAACACAAGGATCATTTTTGGTGATTACTGCTAAGTAAATAACTTATAACTTGCCAATAAACTCATTAATTAACTCTGATAAGTAAATAACTTATCAGTGAGTCTTATGACTGCATGCACCTATAACTTCTAACTCGAAAGTGCATCAAAGAACATGCAGTGGATTTTTCCATTGTCGGTATTTCAGATCACGGATAGCTGCTCACTCGCTCCACCTCGATAAAAGATGGCCGCCAAAGTCATAGTAAACATGTGCAACATTTATTTTCATGTTACCCAACAAGCAGTCGAAACACGACAACACTTGATGGACTGGAGCAGGTAAAGTGCGGATTCACATCTGCGCTCGGTGGTGGAATGGATGCGGCGCAAGAGACAACAGGAGGCAACATGAAAAGCCCTGTAGGGGGCGCTTGTTCTATCACATCAGTACAGTTACTCTGGAAATGGAATCTGGTTATAACAAACTGTATAAAACAATCGTGCAGTTATATGCAGGACCCATACACAATAAATATACATTCAGGTCAATGTAGAAAAATGACTAGAAAAATGTGTTTCTGCTTACGGTCCAACCAGGCGGTCTCCAGGCAACAGTTTCTGTCTTACATCAGTGGAGAGGAGAAAAATAAAATACTGGTAGTAATTAGTCATGTGGAAAGAGATATTATTCTTAAAAGCTCCACGGTTACGTCCAAACAAACAGTGCAGCGGTAGGCACTTTCATTTTCACTGATAAACAGTCCATCATCATCATCATTACCACCACCATCATCATCATCATCAGGACGACATCACCTCAGATCCTGTGTTCACAGAGTCTGGCTAAAGCTACTGGGTCACTGAATGTGCAGTGCCTCACAACCCTGGAACTCTTTAACACTTTGTCACATTACAGTCATAAACATCAGTGTATTTTAATAATTTTTTTTATACAATAGACCAACACTAAGTAGTGTATACGTAGATTGTTCTGGAACAAATTTTGAGAAGCTGAGTTCATGCAGAGATTTCCGCATATGCATGACTGTGAACTCAAAGTGCCTTCTGAGTTTATTTATAGGTAGCAAAAGTAAGTGGGGGTGATTTCAAATGCACACAATTCTGTAGGACTGAAGCGATTAATCGGTAATAATTGTCAACTAATTTATTAATTGATTAATTGTTAACTAGAGCATACAGACTCAAGCAGAGGCCAATTGCTGGAAGAATAACATATTCAGAGCAGTAATTAAGCTAAAAAAGATATACATTTTACATTTAAGATAAAAAAATCTTTTGTCTATAAATATGCTCTACACAGAACTCCTCCGGAATTGTTTCAGTTTGTTTTTTGTTTGTTTTTTTATCTAAACCTGCAAACAGCAGATGAAATCAAATACATCGGCCTGGTAACGTTACACCATCATTGTAACGTTGAGATTCTGAAAGTCTGAAACTGTAATGAAACTTCTGGTCAAGCTCTGATGGACACACACCAATGTGACTGTGTGACACTGTATTATGTGACACCACCATAATACATTCTGTCATGTGGTTTCAGAGTTTGGTCCGTTTGTGTCTTCTGCTTTAGGATTTCATGACGTAGAGCCGGGTGGTTGAGAGAAACTATGCTGTGCGTCTTTGCACTAGAGAGAGGAGAGAGGCATGCGGGCAGCTCGACTCGTCTCTCAGTAGACTTTGAAACGCTACAAACCCAGACTAGGTAGTTTGGAGTATGTACAACATGTCTGAGTCCAGGATAACGCCTGGTTAGATTAGGGTGGAAGAGAGGAACCGGTGGCTGTGTTTACATGCACAGAGGACTCCTCTTCTTCACATGGACTCACCCAGATCCCTTCTAGTTCATCATCAGAGCTCCAATTCATTCTGATATGTTAGAAAGTGCATTCCCTCGTCTGATATCTAAAATGGCTGCATTTTATGCTAATATTTTGCTATGAATTACACAATTTCATGTGAGAAAATATTCTTTCAAAATAAGGTTGACTGGGTATTAAATGTTCAATTAATCAAGTATATTGATCATTATGTAAAGAAATACAAATATGGCACCTAGCTAGCTGTTAAAAAGTTAGCTAGGTGCTAGCTGATGAGTTTTCCTGCTCATCAGCTCCACGTTAGCATCAGATAGCTAATGGGTCCTTGAGGTTGTTGTGGTGTTAAATTTGACACACGTTACTTTTAGAGACAGAATCTGAAACCTCGGTGGGGAAAGAAAAACTAACACAACTCTGGAGTTTGGTTACATTTAGACCCCGAGGGTTTCTCAGTTCACTGGAGATACAAAAACATTGTTTTAAAATTCCCTCTTCAGACTACATCTTTCTCTGTTACAAGCTGATTCTTCCTCCACGTTCTAGATAACTTGGTTAACTCAACCAGCATGACGGTAACAGTTTTATCTGCATTGCTTAGTGGATGTGGGAGAAATCTCCCTGAGATGGACTGGCGACCTGTCCAGGGTGTTGACAGCTGGAGATAGGCATCAGCACCCCTCCTGACTCCGATGGGATAGGGGGGTAAAAAAATGGATGGATGGGTGGATTGATGGATGGATGTAGAACCCTCCGTGACAGAAAGAAAATGTCACAAGCTAAGTGAAGCAACCCTTTTGGAAACCAATGTTTTCTGGATTGAGCAAAAACAATAAAACTATTTCTTCTGGTCAAGAAGTCTGTATGTTCTCATAAGTAAAGAGGTTTTATTGCTGGAAATAACTGCCCACCAGCCTAAACAGAAATGTGTTATTTAAAATGTTTTTTGAAGAAAACCTTTAAGCCAATCACCAGTTGCTCTCAGCTGTCTGTGCTTGTGTCATTTCCTTCCTGTCAGCTACAAGTACGTGATGGGTTTGAACTCCGATGTATTCCACTTAAAGTGACCAGATCAACCATACACTTCAAAAATATTCATACATTTTGAAGATTTCCAGCTTTTGGTCATGTTTGAACCGTAACCCTTTGCTTTATTGCCATTTTACAAGAGAGACCAACACAGAGTGGAGCATAATTGTGAAGGGAAAAGTAAATCATGGTTTCAACACTCTTACTTGTCAAAATCTGAAGTGTTTTCTACCAGAACCTATATCACATATTACGACGTGATGTTACGTTTGATAATAAATGAACTGACAAAATGAGTGCGAGGACACAGCATTTCTATAAGTTTTGTGCCTTTCTGCTACACACCGACAACTATATTTACAGAGTTTTCCTCTGAACACTTTCTAAAAACCTGCCAAATGTTGGGCGAAGCAGCTCAGACTTTAACAGCCCGCCCCAAGCTGCTCTTTCTAGCCCCAAAAAAGGAAACCCATATAATCTGGCAACACTGGTAGAGCTGTTGTCGTGAATTCAAAATGCATGCCACACTTAAATTTAGACTTTTAATTGTAAAAAATGTTGATAACCAGAACTCATTCTCTCTTGATTTTCTATGTTTACCCCGTGTGTTGGTCTGTCTCAATAAATCCACGTTACACAGTGACGTCTACGGTTGTGACATGACGAAAAGTGGACAAGTGCAAGGGGTGTGAATACTTTTGTAAGGCACTGCTGACTCGTATAAACCAAGCGGCTCCAGCAGCGTGTCAGAGTCAGTCAGAGTCAGTGCCTCCAGCAGCTCTGAGGGGCCCCATCACCCACCTGCTCCCACACCTCCAGGCCCCAGTCCCGGAAGAATCCTCTGGCTGCTCTGGACTCCCTGAAGGTCACTGTGAGGGCGTTGAGGGTGACGTCTGTGACCGTCACCTCTCCTGGGCCCACCATGGGTCGCCACAGTTTGTCTGACGCGGCCGCGACGCCGGACCCCACTGCTGTGCTCCAGTTATCTGGGCCCCTGTGTCCTAAAGGAAAGGTGAAGGGTCAATGAAGAGAAACGAAACTCGTTTATTCGTATCATTTGTGGTTAACATGTAGCATATGATAACAGTGAAAGCTACGCAACATGAGGAAAACTCATAAATGAAGGTTTTTATTTAAATGTGAATAGAAAAATGTGCCTTTAAAGCAGCAGTATGTAATTTTTATGAAATAAATTTTTTTTACATACTTGTTGAAACTGTCACTGTGTCGTGACTGAGAAAATCTGTGGAAAAAATGGAGCCCCTCTGCCTTTTCCCAGTGCTAATTAGAAACAACCAATCAGAGTCAGGAGGCAGGATTTAGCGCTGTCAATCTAACATAGCATGTTAGGAATGCTAAGGCTAGTCAGCATGAAGGTGGATCAACTGTTTTGCTGGAATGATGAGATGTTTCTCCACCACTAGCACATTTAGCAGCGAGGTTGATTGACAGCACTAAGCCCCTCCTCCTGGCTGTGATTGGCTGTTTTTGGTTGGGAGCGGTGAATTTCTTCAGACAGCAATAACAGCTTTGTGAGGAGGAGGAGATTGTTCTTTTCACAGATTATCTGCCTCATATTACTCTGCCATAACATGCTGACAGTTTTAACATACAGTATTTGTTTTATAAAAGTCACATCTTGCAGCTTTAATGAGCCTCTGGAGGATTGGTTCTACAATCAGCTCAGGATGACGCAAGGCGATGGCTGTATGCCCAGAAAACATGCCAAACTGGGAAAAGACTGATTGGATTAAACTCTCTGACCAAGTGACACACATACCATTAAAAACACCTTCTCCCATCTCAGCCTCCTCTTCCTCTCTGTGTTCACTATCCTCTCCACTGTTTTCTTCCTCCTCTTCCTCCTCCTCTTCTTCTTCTTCTTCTTCTTCTTCCTCCTCCTCCCAGGCCTCTTGTGAGGGTCTCTGGAGGTTTAAGTTAAGTCGTCTGCTCTGCTTGCTCTTTCGATGCGTTCGAGAAGGAACGCAGGCGTCATCCTCGTCCTCCTCATCGTCAGGAACCAGGGAGCGAGTCAGAGAGAGACGCAGGCGAGGAGGAGGCTTGGCGGGAATCTTGTGAGCGCTGCGGAGATCCATGGTGTAAACGGTGTTCTGAAATGATAAGAAAAGGTTTGGCAGCATCATAAAGTGGGGAGGTTTTTCTACAAAAGCAACATGGAAGATGTAAAGCTGATGGAAACTTATAGAAAGGAGCAGAAAGTTCGGGGGCTGATGTGGACTGATTCCATGTGGAGAAAATTAAGTGCCTTGAAAAGTCTTTGGAGATCTCTAGATGTGTTGATCACGTTACCTGCAGCAGGAGTCGTTTTGACTTGGATCCTTTCCTCCTGTGGCCAATGACTCTGTCTCGCTCTTCTCTGGGAAAGTGGAAAAAAAAAGGAATGGATTAGCTGGATTTAGATTCTCTGGATGTGGTTTTGCTGTGTCATCCCTCGTACTGTAAATAAATGTCAGTGAAGCTCCGTGGTAGAGCGTTAACATAGATCCTTCCCCCCAGGAGCTGTTAGCCTCCAGAACCATCACTGCTCCCTACAAAATCAAGAAGTGTTTACACCCCTGCTTTTTTTGAACAATTTTACCCATTTCAAGCTACATTTCTGCTGTATTCACACAGATTTTTTTGTTTGTTTTTGTTTTCATAAATTGTAAATAGTCTGTTTAATGTCCATTATGTACATTTTTTAAAAATTGATCCTTATCATCTGCACATTGATTGGATCAAAGTATGCTATTTCTGATAACTACACAGGATGTTTAATTTATAATCTTGTCCTTAATGTACAGTGTATTATTTTTCGTTTTTTTTTACATTTTTACATTTCAAAACATTAAAAGAAACCAAAACACGCAAAAAACAGACAGGAACAGATAGTAATAAATGAACAGTTGCACCACACGACGCTTCAGTCTAGGTAATTCACACTGTAACAACGTTACGGACAGATATACAACCTCATATCTATAGTGTAATATTTGTAAATTTATTTATTTATTTTTGTTGTTTTTTTTGACATTTTTAATACTTTTTTATCTTGGTGTGAACCTACATCTGAATTTGCCCACTGTGAAGATTTCAGTGAGAGATGAGAAATGCTAAAAACCTGACAACACCAGAGCAACGTCAGACTGGCTCATGTTGTTTGTGTTCCGTTTGAAGGAGTTTCTCACTTGTCCTCGAACGCCTGCACCAGGCGCCGGTCCAGGATGTGCTCCTCAGGTTCCCAGGTGCTGTACCTGTGAGCCATTGTAAGAAAGAGATATTCATTTTTCCATAAACTCCATCTCTCTTTGTCTTTTTCATTCAGTTGGCAAATGAAACGACTCCAACTTCATCAAAGCACATCCCGTTAAAACAAAGACTGAAGGAAAAAAAAACAAACTAAGCTAATCTGAGCTCCATCTTCTTGAGCCAAAGGAGAAGTTTTGATTGAAAGACAACTTAGTCAAAAAATGAAAAGGAGTTTGCTTCTTTAAAATCGTTTTAAAATTCATGGAATTTTCATTTTTCACACTGTATGAAGAAAAAAAACTGAAATCCAAACATGTTAAATCTTAAAACAGAACAGAATATGTCTGAATTTGATGTGAGCTGCGTCGCTGTTTGAGAGAGTAGCTCTTCTAAAGTATTGCTTTGGAAATCCTTCACAGAAACCTCTGAATGCATGCATAATTGATCGGAGTGAACTTCCATATCAGCTTAATGTTTGATCAGGTTGAGCTTCCAACCGCAAATGAAATAAACGGGACAACAGAACATCTGGTGAGTTAGAATAGCAATAAATTAAACTGGAAATATAAATTTATGCCATATTTTTAAATCAGTGAGGATGTTATTTATTTCTCTGGAGCATCGCGCATTTTCACTGTATTAAAATTTAACAAGCTGATATTAATTTTTTTCTTGAGAAAAAAACCCTCTACTTTTTAGTATCATTGCAAAACTATTGGAACCACAGGAACATTTTCATGATTTGACAGTTTTTTGGGAGGAGCGGGGGAATTTATGAAATGGCTTTCAAAATTCAAACTCCAACTTCAGTTCAAGTCTGAATAAAGCTCTTGTGTTGCAGAACAATTAATTGCAGGATAAATTAAACTGAGTTAGATAATTTCCATTCTGATGATTAATATTTTTTTGAAGGTCAATTTTGTTAACAGAGACATCATAATCCATTTTATTTATGGTTTCTGTTGTGTTTTATTTATTGTTCTTGGTCTTCCAGTTCCAGTGTTAGTTTTTTTGTTGTGTTTTTTTTATTTATTTTTTTTAAACTAAATTAGAGTTTATTGGTCTTTGAGAAAGGGGGGTATGCATTATTATGCCATTATTGATATATTACTTGAAAATGGTATCAAAGCAACAATGTTATTATCTATTGCAATAACTTCTGGGAACAAACTCAGTGTTTGCACCCTGCTGTTATTTGCAGTGTTCTTTTAAATCTTCTGTAAATAGTCTGTTGCTGCTTTCTATGCAGATCTTACACATTTTTCTTTAAAATTACCCTCCTCAGTGGCAATTTTTAAAATCATTTTGCTATTTTTAGTAGTTTTACAGTATTATTTTTCTTATTTTGTAAAGTGTACACTTTAGTACTTTTCAGTTCTTTTATATATTTTTCCACCTTTGTCTCATTTAACCTTAACATGCTGCCCACTGTGGAACTAGATAAGATATTTTTATTCTATCCTATATAGAAGCAGACAGGCCCATTTATTGCACATGATGTGTACTTGATTAGATTTTTTATATAAAGCTGAGGCTCTCTTTAGATAAAACATTCCATGTCTACATACTCACTTTGGAGGCCATCCTTTCCACTTCAGCAGGTACTCCACATTACCCTGTGGAGAAAAGGTTCCAGACCAGCATCAAAGGAGCAGAAAATAATACAGCTTTTAGAGCTGCGTTGTTTTTATAATAATTCTTTGGGAGCTCTGCATCATTGCTTTGCAGTTCATGAAACATATTAAAGACTCAGTGAAAGGTGCCAGCAAGCTTTGCGAAATGCAGCCGGTTTACTTCTGATCAAAATATTCCACTCAACCTTCACTTTTAAGATTCTTCCTGTGGCAACTTGAAATGTCTTATTTATGTTCTGTTGGATCTACATTGAGTTCTTGAGACGACGCTCTTTCGTCGCATGATGTGTAATATAATAATATTAATATACAACCGAAGCACTCAGAGTCCGTCATTTCTTGGTGAAGTCATCCTGTTGTGACCTCTCAGCTCTTAAAAGTATTCTCAGTGGATGAAGTCACCACTTTCCCAAACTTCATCTAGATCCCATGAGGATATGAAGGTGCATTATAATCAGGAGTAGCTACATTTGGTCTGATAAATCCATCTCAATATTTAACTTTAACCTAAGTAGAAAATTTTGTCTATAAAAAAAGATGTTTATATTGTAAACTCATGTAATATCACATGATATTGAGCACATCAGTAAATAAGTTTAACGTAGCTCTTACTCATCAAGCTACCTTCTGAAACTCTGTTGTGTTTGTTGTTTGGTTACTGTATGAAATCACCATGAACATCAGCGGTTCTATATTTAAACAACAGAGTGTGAATGATGTCTGTAAATCGAAACACAGACCGTTGGCTCTTGTGAACTCCTAAAATTTAAAACCATCTAAATATATTTATGCAAAAGCATACACCAATTAACTGCTAATAAATCTTAATAAAATATTTTTTCTCATTATTTTTTCAGATTTGCCTTAAACTACCTAGACTTGCTAAAATGACCATCCAATTAGTCACAATTTCAACTCTTTAAATGTGACGTTTGAAGTATCTGACATTTCTTACAAAAACTCCCCAAAACATGAATTACAATTCATAAAATAAGTAGTAGAGGAATCATGTTGTGGTGGATAAAAGACAACATGGATATTGTTGCAATCTTACTTTAATGTGGCGCCAGCAACTCCCTCTTAACCTTGACGTGGCCAGAAATGCCCAAAGACTCAAATTGAAACTGCATCGTTTTGATCTCAGTCATTACAAATGAAGCCAGAGAAAACTCTGCGTATTTAGGATCTCTTTATACAGACTTTGAACTGTTGTAATTGTACGACAGATCATTTTTCCCCCAGCTTTAAAACTGTAACTTTTTAATAGGGTGGAGTAAAATTCTGCTTAAAGTCCAGTGTTAATCATAATAAACAGATAAAAAAAATTGTTTAATTTTGCTCAATTTAAATGTGTGCTCACATTTTAGCTTACCTCTACACCCAGTACAATGCTCAGAAATAAAGCAGAAATCAGAGTCTCTCAGGTTCCTCTTTTGTGCTCCAGAACCCTTAAGTTCTAGGTACGCACCTGTTCATGTCAACAACATGGCACGAGACCCACTCAGCAGGCAGACAGGCCCATAATAACAGTTTGCCTGAATTTTTCCTCGTAGGGCTTAATGAGTCAAACAGCTTACGCCAGAAGATGCTGCGCAGTTACAACTGTTAGATTCAGGGGACACCTGACCCCGTTAAAAAGCCTCTTAATTAGCTTACCAGGTTAAAAGATAACTGTGCTACTAATATCTCAGGCTTTAATTCGCATCCTCCCTCCCAAAACAAACACATGACACCGCAACGCACGCTGACATTACCGCGCTGCTAAACACGTCATTAATAATTGACGTCCCACTTTTGAACCCTTACCTTCCGAAGTCTTTTCTTCAGAATTGATTCCACGGCAAACACTTGCTCTCCAATGGCAGAGAGCTCCATCTCTCGTGCGCACCAGCCCTCCGCGGGGATTTAACTGTCAAACTGACGTCTTTCTCCCTCACAAACTAAGCTAACGGTAACTGCTACTGAGGTGCGCGTGCCTCGGCTCCGTCCTCCCCTCTTTCTCTGTCGCGGCTTCGGTTTGCTCCCACTTTCAGAGGCCGGTTTGTCTGGAGCGACTTCTTCCTCAGCAACTCGTCCAGTGACTTTACAAAATCTGCGACACATCTGCGCACCGCGTCGCGCGCGCTCGTGCCGTGGAAAGCGCGTTCCCCGTGAAGGATGAGTCGGCGCGCGCCACTGGCTGCCTCATCGTCCTCGTTATTTACTGGATACCAAACGGTCGTAGTACTCTCATCCTTTAGCTCCCTTAAAGCAGCAGAGCATCAATATGCTAACATTTATCAATGGGAATATAGTCACTTGTAAAAGTATTCACAGTATTCACACCCATTGAACATTTTTCACGCCATTCAACAACCACAAACTCAATTTAAAAAATAAAAAATAGCAGTGGATCCATACATCTCTGCAATTTTCTGTTCCTTTAAAAGCACCACAGATCCTAATAGGTGAAATAAATGTACAAATGTGACCTTTATTACCATTTTGAACACAATGACACATGAAATGCCAAATATGAGGATTTTATTAATTTTCTTTATGAAAAAATAAAGTACACTGATAGTCAGGATTCCTCCAGGGGGAAGGACTTAATGGATTGTCATGGCAATAAAGCAAAGGCATATGAATGCAAATGTGCAACACAGGTCGCTGTGTTCGTGTTCAGTTAATAAAAATATCTGACAGTTCAACGCAGTTTCTCGTGGATACAATGTGACATCACAGGATTACAGACAGGCCATGAACATGAGGATGCTGCTTCAAATTAGAAATAAAACATGCACAACTTATATAATTGGATTGCTTATTTAAAAAAAAATAAAAATAAGAAGTGTAACAAATTCCTTGGCAGAAAAAAGTAAAGACTCATCATGTGAGTAGTTGCTCTACCATTTCTCCTCCCAAATATAACAAACTGCTCCTTTGGACTTTCTGATATGGCGCCAAACTCCAAAGTCTACATACTTTTTATGTAAACAAATTAAGGCCAATTCAATCACTAACATGTACAATACGAAGAGTTTAACGATTGGAGATGTGAACTTTTAATCGCCTCACAAACTACCGAAAATCTTTCTTTAGACACGACACCAGATCGCCAACAACTTTCACTTTTCATCCAACTTTCTGCAAAAACTTTTTTTTTTTGCTCTCCAGGTCCTTTTAGGTTTACAAGCAAATAACTTTCTTCGCTCAACTACGCTTTAAAAACAACTTGCTTTGACCGAGATTCCTCCGATTACAGTCAATAACTTGCTGGGACAGTCAGTGATTTCCTTTTAAAGCTGTGTTTGGCTGCTTTTTATATACGAGGGAAAAAAAACTACAGGAAGATGAGGAAAAGCCCTTTATCTGCTGAGTTCCTGTGCTACAGAGGGCTGCTGTGACTGGGACCCTTTGGAAAAGTCACTGAGGCAACAAACCTAAAAACAAAACTCTGGCAACAACGAATCGGGACAGGAAAGAGCTAGCGTCTAAACCTTTAGTGTAAAGTCGTGATTTTTACTGTTGATCATTCCGTCAGTAGGAGTAAATAAATTCACTCAGTAAAAGGTTTTGCAGGTAAACTTTAAATCTGAAGTCAGCATGACTCAGCATGAAAATTATCCTCCTGAATTAGTGGATGCATTTTGCTGCATTTAATCCGAAGAGGAAGAGAGTTTAGCATCAAACCCAAAAGATATATTTCTTTACTGACGGGCGATGTTTGTGTGTAGTGCAATACGTCTTAAACAAATAACATATTTCTTTCCTTTAAAGAAGAGTCTATACAGTGAGAAGAAATTTAAAAACACATGACTAGATGATCATCAATATAAGCAAGCTGGAGCAAATATCCACTAGAGGGAGTACTTGGCCTGAGTGTTGCATTGCTTTGTTGCCATAATATAAAAAAGTGTTGCATTGGCAAAGATTCTACAGTAAAGGGTGAGTCGGTGCCAGAAGAGTAAGGAATTGCTGAAATACACAGACAGTTGGCGATGTGGTAAACCTCTCACTCTGAGATGAGATCGAGATGAGGGGAAAAGAAGCAAGGGTGCACTTTGGTGAGAAAGATGGGAAAATATGGAGTAAAATAAAATGTTCAAAAAAAAGGAGGAGAAAAAAAATGTTAAACGCAAAAATCAGCCTTTTCCTTACGTCAAAAACTCTCACAACTATAGAAATTTGAGAAAATAAAAAGGGAAAGAGAAAAAAAAAAAAAACTATATATATATGTATATATATATATATATATATATATATAAAGAAAACCTCATCGGCAGGAACAGAATAGTCCCAGTTGTGATTCTTTGATTCGCTCTGTAAAGTGTTTGCCTCCTTCATTACTTTGTGTCGGATCAGCTAAGTGTTCAGCAATGGCCCTGTAAACAAAACCCAAAAAAAGAAGAAAAAAAAAATCAAAACAAAAACAGGCGTGGTGGGGAGGAACTACAGCTGCAAGGGTGCATCGATGCAATTGGCGGTGCACAACGCTACTTCGTCTCCAGTTCGTCCTGCGGCAGGCCCGTTTGGCTGATGCGATTGGCTGGTTGAACCCTCAGCCGTCGGAGCGCCATGTTTGGTGGACCTCCACCTCTTCTGAGACGACCAGCAGGAGTTCACAGTTCTTCCCTCGCAGCTGCTGACGGAGAAACTTCCTGAGTTTGTGATGAAGGAAACGAAACAGTCAATTGCGCTAATGATAAAAATAAATAAATAAATAAAAGAGCATCAAGTTTTCAAGAGGCTAAGTAAAAGCTGAACAGAAGTATGTTTGTGGAGAGTATGGGATAACATCTCAAATGTACAACAATTAGTGTATTAGGTGAATAACTGCATGTAAAATAATGCTTTGGTACATTTTCTGTCTACAACAATAAAAATAATTCCAGGGTTTTTCCTGCTCATCTGAGAGACGGACAGGAGATTCCTCTTTCTTTCAGGAAAATATGTTACTTTTGTGTTGCTAAATGGATATAATCTATTAATATGCTTTGTACATATCTATTTCAAATATAATATTATTATGATCGCAATAATTACGATGATTAAGCCGGATTTCTTTTTGCAGTGCATGATCGGCGTGGCAGGATGTTGTTAAGAACACATTCTCAGAACACCTTGCCTCTTACCTGAGCTCATCAGGACTGCCAATAGGTTGAGGGTTGCGTAGCTTAGAATCCAGGTTGTAGTAGACACCTCCCACCTCCCTGACTCCAATCCAGTGCTGGCGTTTAAGTGGCAGCCGGAGGGGCCCCCAGCGCAGATTGGACGGCACGTTCAGGATAAAGCCCTCTACGTTGGACAGCTCAATGCTGCCTACATCCCTGAGGGAAGAAAACAAAAATCTATTTAAGCAAAGAACATCGTAAAACAAAACGAACAACAAACCGTTTGGATGCTATGCTGTGGTGTCTTACTTGATGAAGTCATTTGTAATTCTGTACAACAGTATCATATTGCGCACAACGGAAATCTTCTTGAAGTTTAAAATTTTACATTTCCTGTAGCAAAGATTTTACAACTTAAAAGTTTTTTTTAATGCGATCCGAGATTTTAACTCTGGCCAAAGTCCAAGTCTAAGTCAGGATTTATGTTTCTTTCCCGAAGTCCAAGTCAAGCCTCAAATCTTTCACCTCGAGTCTCGTCTTTCACTTTTCTCCAAGTTGAGTCTCTGATGATTAAGATTATGTTTTTTGATTTAAAAAGCATGCAATCTAGTCCACTTATAATGCCGCAAGTTAGGAATTTGAATCCTGTCTTTTTTTAATCTTTAGGCCTATTAAAGATTCTATTAAAGTTCCTTTAGGCCAAAGGAACAAAACTTTAATAGGTTAACATTTAACTCAACAAGCAAAAAACTTTATGACCTGCTTTAAATTACTTTGAAAACTAAAATTAAATGACTGACCTCTTCATTTCAAACTCAGCAACAGGTGGTTCCACAAAGTATCGACTCATGGGGGCTAAATACTTTCGCACACCACAAAAATGTTTTGAATTTTGTAGGATATTCTTTCTCCTTCACAATTGTACACCACTTTGTGTTGGTCTTTCACACTAAATTCCAAATAAATATATTTGTGTTTGTGGTGGTAATGTGACAAAATATGGAACATTTTCACAAGGGTGTGAAAGCTTTTGCAAGCTGCTGTAAATCAATGTGCTGAGCTCAGCTGGAGCAGAGCATTCAGTAAACATATCAATATTTGGATTCTTCCCAATATTTAAAATCCTCTTCAAAGATTTTTAGTGGTGCTTACATCCCCTCATTTAAATCCATCTTTTTCAACTCTGCGTAAAACTGAAAGTACAACAAATATGCAAACAAGCTTTGTGCTGCATAAAAAAAGTAACAGAAAGAGAGTCACGTTTATGTTGTCAATTGATTAATGGCAGTGATTATGTTCCGGTTTTAGCACAGGCTAGAAAGACAGGAACTCATTTTCACAGAAAAAGGCAGAGACTCCTGATGCCATTAGCAGTCCTGTGAGACTGATGCTGAAGAAAGCACAAATACTGATAATAAAAAAAAAGGCTAACTGATGAATCTTTGAAGACTGGGCTGATTAAGTTGATGTAGTTTTAGCGGAGGAAGCAGAGCCTCTGTGAAGAGCAGACCTCCTGTTTACATTTAGGATTTTAATGAAGAATGCAGATGTTCGAGTTGGTTGAGGAGTTTCCTGTTCACAAGAGTCAAGATTAGAAACAAATATGATAAAAATGTAAAAAAAAAAATCAACCAAACATGTGGA
Organism: Alfaro cultratus; assembly: GCA_903066825.1. Classification (NCBI taxonomy): domain Eukaryota; kingdom Metazoa; phylum Chordata; class Actinopteri; order Cyprinodontiformes; family Poeciliidae; genus Alfaro; species Alfaro cultratus. The sequence continues at coordinate 1,728 of CAEFZX010014180.1, read as the reverse complement.
CCCGAGTAAAAGTGTTTATGTTTTGGCTGTGCAGCCTCTGCCCAAGCCCCTCATGGATCATTCTGGGAAATAAACTAAGACAACAGCGGAACACGCACTACAAATACACAACAAAAAAAATCTCAATTACAGAGTTTCACCACTGGATCTAAAATAGGACTCAAACAGAAATAAGGGTTTTTGTTGGTGTAGTTTTCCAAGAAACAATACATTTGATGAATGTATCCACATCCTGCTGCCATGACTAAAGGTGCATTCAAAACAAACTGGAGTTACTGGAGAGAGACCAGAAGAACATCTGTTCATGCCACTGGTCAAGATCGTCATGTGTGGCACAGCACATATTTATACCTTGTACATTTTTGGGGGCTTGGCTATTTTATTATTCATGTCAATGTTTGACTTATTTTCAACAAACCAGTTAGATTTATTTGGTTTGGTGCAGCAGGATATTTATAATTTGAAGGGAAACACGCAACTGGTGTTTCGCCAACAGCTCAGAAAGTGAACCGTCAATCAACACAAGTGGCCTCTTTGGAGATTTTACCCCAAAAATAACTATCTTAGAGATCCAAAAGATTCATTCTGGTAGTTGTTCTATATTATTCAGAAGTAGAATCACAAAAGGGCTGAAACGATTATTCAGGTGAGTTATTGAAATAATCGTCAACCGTTTCAGTAATCATATGCAGACTAAAAAAAAAAAAAAAGAGACAATTTGCTGTAAAGACAACACAGTCTGAGCAGAACTGTACGCAGAACAGGGCGTGCTGTGGTGGCGCAGGGGTTTAGCACGCCCCACGTTTGGAGGCCTTAGTCCTCGACGCCGACGTCGCGGGTTCGACTCCCGGTCCCGGCGACCTTCGCCGCATGTCTTCCCCCTTTCCTTCCCCCCTTCCTGTCAGCCTACTGTCGCAGAAAATGCGAGCCACTAGCGCCGCAAAAAACTCTTCGGAGAAAAAAAAAAAAAAGAACTGTACGCAGAACTGTACCAAAAATATAAATATTTTGCATTTAAGATACAAAGATATACATTTGTCTGTTAATCTGTTCAAACTCTGTAAGAAATTTCATCTTCACCAACTAGTTATTCCAAAAATAATCAACAGATCAGTCCTACACTGTGCTGATGTTTTTATTTTTTAGGTACAGCTGAAATAGAATTGAATTCATTCTTTATTTGTATTTTTAATGCATTTTGTTGTTAAAAAAAGGTTCTACAATGTTGAAAAAATCTGAAAAATGTGCCATTCTTTAAAAATTAGCCATCAGAATAATTGACAAAATAATCAATTACTAAAATAATTGTTAGTAATACTAAAAATAATGGATCTTTTCTATGTGAAAAACTCTCTTTATGAAACGATTAATCATTTGTGAAACAATTAATCATTTGTGAAACAATAAGAGACAGGACTTTCACTTTCTTAATGGAGAAAAATACATATTTATATACACTGTTGAAATCAATATTCAGAAGGACAAAAACATTTGTTGTTTACTGGCGCTATATAAATAAACTGAAAAGTTATTTTGTATAGATTTACTGTGCTGACTGAGCAAAAACCAAGTGAGAAGCATAAAAATCTTAACACGAGTTATTCAATTATTTATCAGTTGATAAATAATGACCGTACAGACCAAAAGTTTGGACACACTTTCTCATTCAATGAGTTTCCTTTATTTTCATGACTATTGACATTGTAGATTCACACTGAAGGCATCAAA
>CAEFZX010014178.1:0-16713 GCA_903066825.1 Alfaro cultratus | reverse complement strand
ATAACTGACGATTAGACAGACATCTTCTCCTGCTCAGAGGAAACCACTGCGCATGTCTTGGAGCTCCGCGTCACGTGACTACTTGGATTTTACAGCGCCATGTTAAGTCCCTGAACTTCACATTTTAACGGGAAAAAAAAACGCAATGCGACTTGGATGTAACGAGTAACGCGACGGTTTTGTAGAAATGTAGTGAAGTAGAAAGTACAGATACTTACTGTAAAATGTAGTGGAGTAAAAGTCGAAAGTATCCATTATTAAATCTACTTAAGTAAAGTACAGATACACGGAAATTGTACTTAAGTACAGTAACGAAGTATTTGTACTTCGTTACTTCACAACACTGGTAACTAACTTAGTAAATGTCTATATGTAATTTGTATAAAAGTGGAAATGCTTACATTAAATAACTGCATTTGCAAACAAGCAGAGGTAATCAATTTCATCTACATTACTAATAAAAGTCACTGGGCAGGGTAAGCACTGTTACAGACAAAGTGATTGGTCTGCAGTTTGTCTGCTCTGCATGTTAACCAATCACAGGGTCTATTTGATCTATTTTAATGACTTGCAATTTTTTTATGCAGAAAATGATTAAATAACTTACTTTACATGATTAAGACTTAAAATTTTTATTTGTTTAGATCTTTAAATATTAACTTAATACGGTAAATGTACCACTTGATAATGTTGAATACAATTTACTGTATCATGTATATAGGTAGATTGTTGGATAGTAGTGTGTTCTTCGCTGTACGTATTTGCTCCAAGCTCTTCTTTTTGGCCTAAATTCTTCTGCCCATTATGATTAAAACTTCAGCAGCTGAGTCGTCAGCGGAGAACCAGTCGGAGTTCAGTCGGGCCGTCATTGTGGGAGGTGACGTAGGATTTTTGGGATTCCAGTCAAACCGTCCGAGTATTGTTGTCCAGACGTGGCGTGAGTGAATGAGCGAACGAATGAATGGCCATGCAGCTGTGACAGCAGATATTCAAAGTTTAGAAGTAAAGCTTCATGTAACGCATGAGTGTTTGATTTCTGTGTTTGGTGGGTTTTAGTTCGTGTTCACTTTGGACACTGCCTCCCTCAACAGCTACTAAATTCCTTATCTCCCGACGCAAGAGACGATGTGTCTGCGAATGTGATGGGATTTCCTGACTCTTCCCTTTGATTTTAAAATGCTGTATACCATTACCAGTCCATAAATCCACCATGGGTGACACCAGGGTATTCTACTTTCTGAAAATGCAGCCTTCTATTCCTAGTTAGAGTTGCTTAGTCTTCAGGGAGTTTGAAGTTGGCAGGAAATGGCAGAAGAGTAGATGAGAATCAAAGTTTCAGACATTCTTGCCCCCCCCCCCTTATGTAGGCACAGCTGCGTTTAAACAGTGCGCCGTATATGGTCTATTCCCACAGCGGTGTGTTTTAGTTGGCATAGTGTTTTATAAGCCTTAGAAGTGTTGCATGTTGAAGTAGCGCCACCAGGTTCCTTCTTTTTTGCTCACTTTATTAAACCCAGGAGCTCAAGTGTTTCTTTTGATAGAGCTGAATCTTTGTCTTTATTCTCATGTATCTGACAGTTGTGTGTCCCAATTGTGTTATTGTTGGGAGTTTTTAGCTATTTAAGGAAGACATGCAGCTGCTTTTGAGTCTGACTCGGCTTTAATCTGCTAAGGAAATATATCTCTGTTAAATACGAATGAAAATCCACTCCTGTCACTTTTCCTTGGGACATGTAGTTTGTCGACAGACGGCAGAATGTGTGAATCTAAAGATTTGAACTGAATGCAACTTATTGAGTGAATAGGGAAATGTTCTTATCAATCACAGTGTTAACTTCATGTTTATTAAGATTTTTTGCTAGCTAATCCGGTGTTACGGTTTGAACTGGCTATTTTAAAGATAAAACACAAGATTTGAAAATAATTTTTTATAAGCAAAAGTGTAGAAGAAGGTCTAACCCGGTGTTTCCCATCTCTTACTCCTCAAGGCACACCACCCTGCATGTTTCAGATGTTTCCCAGCTTTAACACATTTGTTTCAGGCGTCTGCAGTTCAGCAAAAGCCTGTTAGTCAGCCATCTGATCAAATAAGGTGTGCCAAAGCAGGGAAACACTTAAAACATGCAGAGTTTCGCAACCCTGGTCCAACCAGATGAGACCAAAAACCATTTGGCCTTCATGTAAAACAAGGGTGTCCTTGCATACTTAAAAGGTCTTAAATTCATGGATCTAAGATTTGAGACTCAGACTCAGACTACCCACTGCTAACATACCCTTGCTAGCTAGGTAGCATTTTTGCATTTATCATGGGTAAGTTCAAACTTATTGCCAGTTGACTAGACGAAGTCCGTACAATTTCTGTGGAGATATAGTTCTTAAATTTCATTCATAAGGGTCTTAAAAATGTCTTCGGTTTTAAATTTGAGTTGCTGAAAACCTGCCCAAACCTTGAAAAACTGTCTGGAGGAAAACTAACACTTCTCAAAACACTGAAAACACCATCACCATAATGAAAAACAATAATGTCACAGTCGCCATAGTGAGACATGGTGGTGGCAACATAATGCCCTGAGGGTCACTAAATACCGCTACATTTTTTTCTATCCGTTGTTGCCTGAAGGATAAAATGTAATGTAAATATATATAAAACAACTTGAATGCAGTTATGTTATCTAATCATTTTAAATATGTCCAATTTTGATAGATCCAGAGATCAAAGATCAGATCAGAGCTGAATCAGTATGAGTCAGCAGACTCGTACAGAACCACATATTGGTGTTGACAAAATGATGTCAGTACATCATAATTGTTTCGATTCATGATTCTAAGTATTATTTTGAGTTGTTCTCTAGGTAGTCTGTATGATTTGTCAGCTGCGTTCTTTTGCTGCCAGATCGATTTAATTATTGAGGTCAGCGTCTCCATTTCCCTAAATAACGGAAAGATTTGACGTCAGGCGTTTTGTGCGTGTGCAGAGATCAGACTGACGTGTCTGAAGTGTCGTCACAGGCAGGTGGATGTCAGTCATATTTGGAGTGTTGGGTGTGAAGTTTGCCTCGCCGCACAGGGAAACTGTCACAACATATTTGTGTCGGTGTTCTTTTGTTCGACTCGGTGTTTATGGGCACAGCCTACGCACCAAACACAGTTCTGGTCATGATGGAAAGAGAACTGGGGAAGAAAACATTTTAACGTTTTACATTTTAAATGCCAACAAACCAACATCTTTCACACGAATCATAGAGGCCCTTATTTTGAAATTTGTGACTTCCAATTGCAGCAAGTCAAAACTGGGCTTGGAGTAAATAGTGTAAGCTACCTTAATGAGTGTGTGCCAGTTGTAGCGCATTTTTCTGGCCAGATGGAGAGTGTGCCACGTGCAGTGTTTGGCTGCCGCATGGCCTGTCCTAATCCAAGTATATGAGTGATCGTCTTTTAAAGGTTTTATAGACGTGCGGTCACATGCATGTCTATAAACATCATCCAGTCACATCTTTTTTTTGTTTTTTAACACTTTAAATCAAATGCTGCAATTAAGTTTATTTTGTCCCTAATGTTGTCACTGTCTGGGCACAAATTAGGTCTAAAACCAGTTTGTTTTTCTGTTGTTTTTTATGCTGTATGTTGGGCTGAAACGATTTGATAGTTGAAATCATCAACTAATTTAATAAACGCTTGTTAACTTTAGTATACAGACTCAAAAAAAAGGCCATTTGCTGGAAGGACATCACACACAGAGCAATAGTTAAGTCAGAACTGTAAAAAAAAAGTTTCTATGTAAATATGTTGTACCCACAGTATTACAGATACATGCTTTGCTGTAATAATCAAACATACACTAAAGGAATGCCTTGTTATGTTTTAGGTAATAAAAAAATAATTCTATATTGCAAATACATTAAAATAATCCTTTAATGTATTTGCAATATAGAATAAAAATCCTGATCTTATTAAATGAAATCTGCAGAACATGGCAATTTTTTAAAATTTGATTAATCTCCAGAGTAATCGATAGAATAAATAACTGATTACAAAAAAAGCATTACTTGCAGCCCTCTCTGCATTACTTGGTTTGTTACGTTCAGGTTAACAGAACAATGGAACTACCTTTTGGCACATAAAGGTGTTAAATAATTATTTTCGATGCTGAATGTGTAGCAGACGGCGACCGTGACATTAATGCACACTCTGAATTTGTGTTTTAGCCACATCTCCCAATGCGGGCTCAGAGCTGGAGCAGGCCAGACCTCAGACCAGTGGAGAAGAAGAACTCCAGCTACAGCTTGCCTTGGCCATGAGCAGAGAAGCAGCCGAGCAGGTAGGCACACATTGTCTCAAATACATGCTCCGACACGCGTCCATTCCTCCCTTATTGTGTGCCAAGTCCCGGCTTTAATCATTAACAGATATTAGTTAAAACAAATAAATATGTACATGCTGTGGCTTGTGCATGGTATAAGATAGAAGTGTCTCAATCTTTTGTAACATGGGCCAAAATCCTCAGCAAGAGTACCTTCGAGCCAAAAAAATAAAAATGTTTCTTTAAAAACTAAAATCATTAAGTTTTATTTAGTTTAACCTGCTTAACAGTAAACATAGTATAAAATGTTTTAATTAAGCAAATACAGCAGATGCTTTGGAAGGAAAAAGATGAGTCAGTCTTTATAAATACAAAACTTTAAAAAGGTTTTGCATGTTTTCCATATTACTTTACTACTTTGAGCTTTATTGAAGAAAACTGGAAAAAGGGGCTATTCTCAGCAATAAAAACATAATTTATGTCACTCTATTTTTTTAACACTTACTGTACTCAGCAAAGTTCTACATACTGTAATTAAAAGCAGGTTTAGATATGCCAAGATCTATTTCCGAGATTAACTCAATGGAAAGATGTGTTCCTGTTTCCCATGAAGTTAAAGAGAAAACAGAAAACTTGGTTATTAATAGATGAATACTTTTTGTTAAATCTGACATTGTTGTGAGAAGATTTTAATTCGTGGGGTATGGTCCGGCCTAATTAGGGCGAAAAAGTCATCTGCATCAGCCACCTGCCCTGATGGGACAAATTTGTATCATTCAGAGTCCACAAATGGCCCCCTGCCACAGTTTGTACACCTCTGATTCAAGACGTAAGCTGGCTGTTAATTCAGACTCTGTATGTTTAGGAGGAGCGCCTACGCAGAGGTGACGACCTGAGACTACAGATGGCCTTGGAGGAGAGTAAGAAAGAAGGTCCAGGCTCAGCAAAGCTCCCCAAGAAGAAGAAAGAGGTAAGACTCCCATGAAATCTCACAACCTTGGTAACTCAGTCGTTACATTTACTCAGATATGTGCTTGAAACAGCTTTATCGGTCTCTTTTTCCTTACTTTGCTGATGTCTGACTGGACAGTGTGTGTCTGGCTGGTGATTTGGGCTGTAAAGCCGAACAGAACCCAGTTATCTCATTGAATTTATTTATTTATTTATTTTCATCCTTTTTCCCAGCTTCCTAAACTGTTCTTTCTTCTTCTTTATTTGTAGCCATTGTCATCTTTGATGGATCTAATGGATGTCCCTGAGCCAGGTCGCAAGCCTGACCCCTGGGGGGCGGGGGGCGGGGCTGGAGCCGGAGCTGCAGCTGCATCAGGAGACCCATGGCAGCCTTATGGTAAACACACACACACATTCTTACTGGGAAAGGTCCACATCCTTACTGTCATTCTGGAGAGGAACAGAGTAAAGTGGCTCTGTGTGTGTGTGCGTGTGGGTGTGTGTGTGTGTGTGTGTGAAAGGCATCGCTGCTCTCCACCTGCAGCTCTCTGGACTGTGAGTCTTTGTTTAATCGGAATGCGGCTCGGCTGGCTCGGCAGCATTGCTGCTCTGGGAGCAGGGAGCGAGTTAGAGGAAGAGATTGTGAAGAAAGGGAGTGCAGGGCGTTTGTGATGCAGGAAGGGATTCTTGGGGAGATAAAAGTGTAACACTAGCTTCAGTCAAGCAACAGGGAGCAGGATATGTCCATTAAACTCACACTAATAGGCCATGTTGGCTCCCCCTGTCTTGTTATGCTACACGCCCTGTTACAGACAAATGTGCTTTTTTTGTGTTTTTTTGTTTATTTTGCACATAACATCGTTGGGTTCTGGTACTTTTCTGCTGACAGCAGGTATATCTGCTTTTGAAGAGCTGGAGAATGTTTTCTTTTTAAAAATGGTCCTCATATTTGGCTGCATTTACCGGATGGTGTCTATTTACCTCTGTAATGAGACAGTATGGCTGAGCGACAAATCGATTTTTATCAATTAATCCAATTTTTGGTTTTTGAAAATTTCATTTTTGGAAAAAGTGGATTATTATTATTATTATTATTATTATTAGTTCACTCCTTGGGTTTCTACAGTTCAGGGTGATGTCAGCATGCCTAAGGCAGAACGTCTTGTTTGACAAGTTTGTTTTAAAGTTTCTGTTTATTTTAACTTTAAATTAAGTTCAACTCTATGATGGAATATTAGAGTGAGGCTAAGATTTTTTTTAATTAGCAGAATAAGGTTGCAATATTAGAACTACAACATGGAAAAAAATTAATAAATCATCCTGTGAAGTTATTATTTTATATAGGTTTTACAAATAATACTTAATAGAAATATATTTTAACACATCAGCATTTAATTATCAGTAATAGTACTTTGAAACAATTGTGCAAACAAGCAAGTCTATGTTGATGAAAAAATCACACGAACTGAGCTGATCACAACAGATCCTGATAAATAATTTATTTTTGCTCATTGAAGGTTTCTTCTGATATAAAGTTGCGTCTTTTTTCTGGTAATATTATGACTTTTTTTTTTTTTTTTAATGTATATATGCATTTAGATTTTGGTCAACTTAAAAATATTCCACCTCCCTACCAGAGCTTGTTTATGCAGAGAGAAAAACATTTTTATCTTTACTCGCCTCCCTTCCCAGGCTCTGCCCCTCGGCCGTCGGTGCCACCCGACCCCTGGGCTGCTCCTGCATCTCTGCCTGCCATGAAGGCCAGCGACCCCTGGGCAAACTCCGCTCCAGCGTCCGACCCCTGGGGGCCTGGAGCTGGCCGCCCTAAAACCTCCAACACAGGTAAACGTCTTTGTTTTTGTTATTATTATTATTATTATTATTATTATTATTATTATTTCCACTGGTAAGCACACACATTTCATTCACCTGATAATCAAAAAGAAGCTTTTAATTTTAGTATTTAATCATCAACCATCTGTGAATATTAGAGAATCTCCCAGTAGACAGGGGACCTCTGAACTCATGAGCTGTACAGAAATAAACAGGATTACATCCACCTGCATGCTTTATGGGTATTATTCACTTATCTCCACACACATTTGCACTCGCAACGTCTCCATTCGTCTGTTTCGTTTCTGCTGTACATGTAATTTTTGTTCACTTGGTGAGTTATTGTCGTCTTTTGTGTGTGTTACACGTGTTTGTGTGAATGGGTTTGTCTCCCTCCAGGCAACTTTGACCTGTTCAGTACATCCAATGGTACATCCAAGGAAGACTTCTCAGAGTTTGACAGCCTGCGCTCTTCCTCTTCTGTCCCCACTGGTACTCACCCTGTCTTCGTCCATCTAATGACACGGAGTGTGTGTTTTTCTTTCCCTCTGTGTCTCAGAAAATGCCCCTCAGCAGACGTAGCCTCTCTGCGGGGGGGGCACAGACACACTGTCTCGTCTTTCTATAAATGTACCAACAGACTTGAGCGAAGGCAGCGTTTGAAATTGACTTTACATGACAAAATACATTCTTTCTCTGGCTGCCTGGCTCAAGTCTGCTTGTTTTTTTGTTTTTTGTTTTCATATCACTGTGATGTTTTTATTTATTTGTGTCCATTGTTGGCCCCTCTGTCAGGCTAAATCATGGAAAGCTGCTCAGATCAGTGATATTTCATTTAAATTGGAATCAAAATGAATAAATTTAAACTCAAACCAGGTTCTGAATGGATTTCCATCTAAGTGTTTTTTCTTAGGTTTTGAAGGTGTGAAGGGATTTTGGTGGCTGGATCTACGCTTTAGCTCAACACTATAATAAACACTGAGGAAAAAAAAGAAAAAGAACCTGAAGAGAAGAAAACACCTTTCTTCGATAGATATTTTTCAGTTCCGTCTGAAATAAACATCAAAGTGCATTAGCAGTTCGCACACAAACACTCTAAATCAGTTTGATCTCCTCATTTGAATTTTTGGAGACGGTTTCGAACTTCCTGCTGCGTGGCGACGGTTTTTGTCTCTGACATTTCCTTGTGTTTGCAGGCATGTTGAGGTTGGATTAATGAACTAACAAACGTCTACTGCCATCTGACTGTTGCCACCAATAACAGCCAGTCTGTCTGCCTCTGATATCCCTCATAATAGCATCATCTTTTATATACGCCATTGTGAATAGAAGTTCTTAAGTGCAGATGGAGACACTTGTTTGTGTGTAGTGGACAGAGGATTAATGTGCAAGAAATATTTACACTAGAGAGATGCAAGTCCAGTGTTTTGCTCGCTCGATACAAAACCCTCTCATTAGTGAATTTAACGTCCTCCTTCCTCTCTCCGTTTCAGCCGACGCGGGCATAACGTCCTCTCTCCCCTCCCAAGTCAGTCTGGCCAGTAGCGGCAGCCTGGACCTCTTCGACCCGCTGCCCACTTCCACTTCAATCTCCACAAACCTGACCAGAAAGACTCCGGAGTCCTTCCTGGGACCCAATGCAGCGCTGGTCAATCTGGACTCTCTGGTGACCAAACCTGCTCAGCCTGCACCCGTTGTTAACCCGTTTTTGGCTGCTACAGGTAGGAGATCAGATGATTTATTTATTTTTTTCTGGAAACATACTGTGCCATGCTAAAACATTTATACCGATTGAATATTTTCTAATTTTGTCTTGTTACACCAACAAACGTGAAGTAAAAGCGACATAAAGTGGGTAATAATTGTGGATCAGAAATAGAAACACATGAAAGTAGTTGAATAAATCACGTTTTTCTATTGTTCTACTATAATCTTGACTTTAATGATACACCTACAAACAAAAAGCAGGTATAAACAAGCCTCCCGTTCTGATATTTCTGCTGAACTGACCAACGGTTTGCTTCATCCAGGCGGCTCGGCTCCTGCTCCTGCTCCCCTCGCCAACCCGTTCCAAATGACCCAGCCGGTTCCTCCCACTCTCAACCAGATGCGCGTCAGCCCGATGCCCTCTGGCTTCGGCAGCATGGCCGAGCCCATGCCACTGGTCTCCGTGCCCGCTCAGCCCGTCGCCATGGTCCCCCTGGCAGGGATGGCCCCCATGGGCCGCGGGATGCCCGGCACAGGCGGCGGCGTGGGTGCAGGGATTCCACCCTCTATGTCGATGCCTCAACCATTGATGAGCATGCCCCCCCAGGCCGGGTCACAACCCGCTGGAACCACCAACCCCTTCCTCTTGTGAAAGGAGCACCCACTTTCTCCTTCACTTGCTCCTCGACACGAACAAGGAGATATTTTATCCCGTGTATCCATTTATAAGCCACTCCCAGCCAGGTGCCCGACTAAAATACTTCCTGACTCTTTTCTGCTCCTGTCCTGCTCAGCTGCAAGCTGCCTAGTCTTGTGAGTTCCAGGCTGATCCTAATATGATGCTGGCAACCACACAGATCTTTGCACCTGTCTACGGACTTCAGAGTTTCCGCCAGGGTGGGACTGGACCCGGTTTCTCCTTCCATTCTTCCTCTTGTTCACCCTTCGGACTGCTCTTTTCCTCTTTTTGTGATGGGGTGACCAGAGAGTCAGCCTGTACTAATTCCAGCATCTTATCTCTTCTCTAGAACTTATCTTTTATAAGCTCTATCCGCTCTAGTGTGTCTGTGGGTATGCGTGTGTGAGCGAGTGCACATCTCAGTGCTTTTACACTGTGTATATCCCAGTGAGTTTTCCTCCAACACACTGGATTAAGGATGATAGATGTGTTTATACTCCCTGCGTGTATGTTGTTTATTACAAAGCAGGAATTTTGCACAATTTTTGCTTTTTTTTTGTTTGTTTTTTTTTCTTTTCAGCGACTGTTGGACTCACCGTTACACCTTAGCTCACAAGGCACACCCATACACTGCCTCGGCTCTTGGTACTAACTCAGTCCGAACTCTTCATCTTCACTTTGGATCTTCTTTTTTTCCCTGACCTGAACCTTGACCGCGAGGGGTCACAAAATTAAAAATGAACATTACCTTCGAGGAAATAGAACTGCTCTTTTCAGTCCTAAAAGAGAGTCCAAGAAAGATGTTTTCTATGTGCGTATGCGCTCGTGCGCAGTCGTTCTGTTGCCGCTCAGATACTAACAGCCACACATCAGAGCGTTTTTCTACTGCGTCTCCAGCCCGGTCAGCGATTTTAGAAGAGAAAGACGAACTGTGTCAGTATTTTCCGAGTCGAACAAGCGGATGCAGGTGAGCATCGTGGAACAATTTTTTTTTCATTATTTTCATTCTTTTGAATTTTCTAGGGTTAAAGGGATGAGGGACAGTGTGTGTGCGCACATTTAGCTTCCAAGTGTACTTTACTCAAGTTTTTTTTTTCTGTTTTCACCTTCTGTTAGAATTTGCAGCCTAAAACAAAGGGCAGTTTAGTTAATTTATTAACTAACTAACTTGGTTTGTGGTGAAGAGGTCTCAGCCTTGAGAAGAACCTTCACATCCAACAGGACTTTTCGTTTTTATAGGTAATCTCTTAGATCATCACCCAGTCCTGTCTCACACACAGACACACACACACATGCGCGCGCACAGGACTATTAATAGCACTGGGGAATCCCACAGCAAACAATGTAAACAGTTGGTTGTTACTTTTTATTGTTACTAAAAACAGCCGTGTTTCAGTAGTTTCTCCATTTTCATTCTGGTTTTGTTTTCGTGCCGCCCTATGGGTTGGTCATGTTACTCCTAGAAGCACAACTGTTACCGAAGTCATAGCGACTGATTTTTTATTATTTTTTTTGTGACAGTAAGTGGAACAGTAATGTTACACTTAGTTAGCATTACATTTTTTTTTGTTTTGCTATTGTTGTTTATTAAAGGTTTAAGAGGCTCTTTGATGAGACAGGTTCATAACTCTGTGCTAATTTACGCCTTTGTCGAGTGTTTATGTAATTAAATAGTGTTACTTTTGGCTGATTATATATAGATTTGCAGAAAGAAAGTTTGAGCTTCCCTGTCTCTTCTGCTGGTTAAGAAAAGTGGGTTGATGAATTGTGGCTTAAAATAAAATGCACAGGTTTTGTAGACTTTCCCCATTCCTTTTTTTAAAGGGACAGTTCCTTTTTCTATGAAGTTCTGTGTAGTAATTTATGGCAATAGCTTCCTATCCTGTAATAGACAGATGCTGTTTCACAGTGAGCTTGCACAAAAAGGAAGAAAGCCTGGCAGCTAGTCAAAGGAAACCTACTCTGATTTTAGTCATTTCAAGCAAATATTCATATCCAGAAGATGTTAACTGAGCATGTATCCATGCTAGATTTGCAGCTGCTGTATTAGTCCACCTGATCACAGATCTGCACCTCTGAAAAATGTAACAAAATCCAAAAATGTATGCCCTTCTTGCCCGACGAGGAGAGATAGAGCCGGCAGCCATTTTAACTTCAACATAGAAACATGTTGCATTGAATATGGTATGACTGGAGTACTACCTAGAAAGGTAGCATATTTAATTTTAAGCATTTGGCAAGTATTGATAACAGGGTGGAACAAAGATAAGTTTGGAAAAATATTTGAGTTTCCCAACTTTGTTCCTTATTCTAATTACATGAAATAGTTCTTAATCACAAAGATTCCCCATTGGGTTGTTTTAATGATTTGCACAATCTGTGGTAAATGTTTTGCATTCAGCTGTTCAGGGAAATCCAAAAATTTGACCCTGGAAATTTTCAAGCGAAATATTGATAGAGGTTAAACCCTTTGAATTTAACTTATTTCAAGTTACTAAAATTAGTTGGAACAGAGGTTTGTCTCTCCCTGCTGTCCAGTCTCCAGTTTGAAGATTTCTTCTATGTTTTATAAACATTTCCATCAATCTGTTACAGGTTATGGATCTATTACTGATGACTTCACAGTCCTTCACGTCACAATGTTCAAATATTCCCTTTGTCTGTGGGGTGTTCAAACTGGTTTTTTTTGCTTGTTGCTTCCATTTGGATGGGCTTGTCGCCTCCTTGTGGTATGACGTGGCTTCACTGCAGATCTTTGGATACTTCCACTGAACGCAGACCTACCCATTTCTCTCAGGCAAAACAAAAAAGAAAAAAAAAAAAAGAGGAGCTGCTGCAAGTGTTTATGATATGGGACATTCTTGACATGGCTATGGTGGTTTTTGTGCTCGGACTCTTGAACGAACAGGTGTGAAACATACTTGTAAACCAGCAAATGTTTTAATCTCTAGAAAACATTATGCAAGCTTAGTGAGGGTAGTGAGAGAAGAGGGACTGGGGTTACTAATATAGTCTTTACTGAAATATTAATAACCAGATTTCATCACGGCGGTTCAGTGAAAACGTGGCCCATGCAGCGAGCGCCTCCGAGTCATGTACTAAATATGTTTTGTTTTTTATTTTTGTGTTCCTCTCCAGAGAACTAACTGACTTCATGAGCTGTCTTGTCTTTATATCAGTTTTATATGCATAAACTGATTCCTTTTATTCCCTTCTCCTGTCTGACTAGTTACCCTTTTCTTAGTACTGGGAGCAGACTGTTTTTTTTTTTTTTTTTTTGGATTTGTGCTCTACCTGTTGGCATTATAACTGTATAATATAATTTATCATTTGTACTATTGTAACATACTGTTCTTCTGTATACCTTATTATTCTGTGTAATGGGTTTTTGTAGGAAAAAAAAAAAGTCGTGGTATTTTAACGGCCTCTAAGCGAGCGAGCGCAGCTGACCGAACCCTGTTTGGATGAGGACAACTGTAGCTGCACTGGTTCAAAAATAAAATGTATTTCACTTCAGCTCCGTAGCCTTCATTGTCCTTTCTTGATTTTGATGATCGAAAAGTAAATCAAAATTAATCGGGTCTTGGCATTGACTAAACAACACAGATGGTTGGATTAAATTTTATTTTGAAAATGCTTAAAAAAGATGCAACTATACAATACAGATTATATCTAGAATTACTAAACATCAAGTTAATATTTCTGGACTCTGTTGCTTGGTTTTACACCAATCAGCTGTAAGAGTATAAAGTGGGTGTGAATGCAAAAACTGTTGGCACCTCTGATGTAAAGCTTGACAATAAATTCACAATAGGATAATCTTGAGAAATGACTGACAAAACTGCAGGTATTTCTAAAAATTCTGCTAAAATGAATTTCTGTTTTTGTACTTTTCTTGAAGTGGATATGACGCACATTAGTAAGGACTCATTTATTGTGCCACCACACACTGATCAGTAAAACAAAGAATAGCTCTGTAGAAAAGCCCATTTGTCAAGCATGGTGATTTGTGTGAACTGTCTGAAACCACTGGAGATTTTTCTTGAAAATCTGGTGGCCACTGCCAGAAAACTTGGTGTGGGGTTGCTTCCCGGCTCTCCAGCAAGATGATAAAGTTCTAGCAAAGGTAAAGTACTGTCCTATTGACAAAGAAAGGAGCAAAAATGCTCCCAAACCTTTTTATAAAATGTTTCTTAAAGGTTTTTGTTAAATGTAAAATGTTTTAACATCAGTTTAGGACATTTTATATGTTAAATGCAAGACCTAAGGCAATTAAAGTAAGTTAGAGATTCATTTAACTTACTTGATACCAGAAGATGCTTTTACACCATGGCTATTTAAAACCATTGCGTCGTTGCACATTCTAGGAAATGTGTCCAATGTTAAGCCAAATCTAATTAAACACACTCTGCTCTATGACAAAGGAGCTATTAGTAAATAACAGATCTTGTAACTCAAATTCATCAGCCAGTGTTTTAAGTATGACAACTGAAAGTAGGCAGAGAACTCTCACTAAAAGATGGATTCAATGAACAAATTTACAGCTTTAAATTAAGGAGCTTGTATCAAAAATCTGGAAGTATTAAACACTTTTTTTTTTTTAAAGATGACAAAATTTTAAACTTTCCTAATCGTGATAACATGACATTTAGAATATCCAGTGAATAAATGGACTTAACATTTTCAGTTTTCAAATTTAGCTGAAGCCTTTCCACACAATGACGCCATGGGTTGCAAGCAAACTTGTCCATGTCTCGAGAAGTAAAACTACATGTTGAGCTGAAAATACAAACTACATGTTAAGCTGAAAATACAAACTACATGTTAAGCTGAAAATACAAACATTCAGCATGGGGCTCTGACATTTTATAACCAATATTCACATCTTGTGTAGACCCAACATGGCAACGGACCTCTCCCTTAACATCACAGTCTCCTGCGGCGTGGAATGAAACACCAGCAGAGTGAGGCTTTTACCAAGCCCCTCCACTCCACAGACATCACTCTGTAGGCAACTTTGAGAAGCAATTAGTATGCACAGCTCTTTTGAGCTGGGCTCTCAAAACCAGACTCCCCAAGTTTCCAGTGTTTGGAGTCCAATCTGGGCTTGAGTTCAGTCACAATGACAACTGATATGTAGTGACTGCAGTTAGATTTCATGTTACTTCACGTATTATTGTGCATCTCTTGACTGACTGGAAGTGGCGGACTGGACAGTTGACGAGTTCGTCTGTCCCGTGTCGTAGCCCATCCTCTTCATGTCTTTGGTCATTATGTGGAAGGAGACAGTGACGAAGCCCTGAGATCGAACCCTCGTCACTAAAACAGAAAAGATTCAAACATTGGATGGATACTAATGCTTCCTCTCGTTTTTACTACTCAGCTGAAGCTGTGGAAACTACAGCTGTTCGGCTCATTAAAGAACGGTAAGCGTGACGGACCTTCTCGGCCTTCCCCATGTGCCACCACTTTGGGGTCGGTGTACTCGGGTCGTCGTCCTAGCAACCAGCTGAGCAAGGGGTAAAAAAAAGTACTTGTGTTTCAGAAAAAAAATATGGCTTGTTGTACCACAAACATAACAGCTGTGACGCTTTCATATAGTGTATCAAAGTATTCTCCAAAAGTATTTATACTCTTTTAACTTTTTCACATTTTGTTAATGCGAGGGCAATAACACCCCCCAGGTAACTCACAACAACTCACCCTGTGAACTTCTGAAGTCTCCATGTGGGCTCGGGAACAAACATCGGGATGGTTCTTATGTGTCTGAAGAAACAGAACTGATAATTATTTTTTATTTCAAATAAGCAACTACAAAGTTTATACCTCAGATTCCTTAAATAACAGACAATGTTCACCATGCTTTAAGCAGCAGTAGGGTAGATGATAGTTATACTCACTGTCCAGGTGTGAATGGAATGTGCGTTGCTCCATAACCCCTGACCACATCGTTGCCAAAAACGTCCGGTCCGTACACGCTCACCACAAGCTGAGGCCCTGGAACATTTACAGGAAGTTGCACATCTGTAGTAGCAGGCAGGTTCCTGTCAGCAACCTTTTCAGTCAATATGCTACTGGCTTTTGGGCGTAGATAAATTTGCATGCTGGCAAATTAGTTACATAGTGGCTTTAAATGTATTTTTATTCTGTGTATGTAATTATGTGGTTTTAACTACACCTTTAAAGTTTATTTGGGTTTTTGATTCAGTAAGATAACTGTATATTCTCTGTCAAAAAATATATATATAACTTGTAATTCAACTGTGTCTAAAGTGCAGAAATGTTGAGGATGATTTCTAGAAATCAGAAAGTGTCAGTGTGACAGACTTACATCCAGAAGGATTTGTACTCTTGAATGTTGTCTCCAAAGGGAAGTTCCATATTAACTTGTGAGACTGAGAGCTTTTAGAGGTGATCTGAGTGATGCCTTCCTCCAAACCCTTAAGAGAAAAAAAACACACCTATTTGTTAACACAAGACTTTTAAAAACTACTCTGTCCTATTCGTTGTGCAATGTTTTACTACTGCTTTTTTCTAATGAGCAACAATGAAGATATTAGACAAGAAAATGCTTAAAATGTTACTAAATGACTACTTACTGTGGTGGGAGCCCAGTCATGGCCGTAGACGTAACAATATTTACAGTATAAATTGTCATAATCTGGAAACTGGAATAAAAGGGAGGGAAAGCAACTTAATCTTAAGAACAGGACAAACGCTCAGGAGAACGACGGAAAGAGAAATAAAGCAAAAAAAAAATCACCGTTAAATACATTGCTGCTGCTAATGCTAATTTTAGCTGCTAAGCTAAAGCAATAAAACAACCACTCACATTGGCTCCCTCAATTTGTCCGTTCACCGTAAGAAGAAACACGGAAGAATTGCTTGTTGTTTCCATTGTGCATTTTAGTTGTTTTCTTTAATTAATTAAACCGGTTGATGACCATAACTCCTAACGTGCCCTAGCTCGTTGCTAAGGCAACGTTTGTGTTTTCTACGGCTACTAGGTTGGGTCAAACTGAACGAGAGCACAACTATTAAAATGCAAAACGATAAAACTATCCACAAGAGAGCGGTGTTGTCCCAAAAATAAATCCAACAAAACTACAGTAGCCGTCACGGGGACAGTTTTAGCTTAAAGACGACATTTCCAACATAAATCGGTAACAGAAAACAAAAATTGTGCAATGCGGCAATTAAAACGTGAGAATATTAGTACTATAAAGGAAAAGGTCAAATTATA
>CAEFZX010014173.1:0-34078 GCA_903066825.1 Alfaro cultratus | reverse complement strand
TAATATCAGTGTGTAGTATGTAAGCATATGCATTCAAAAGCACATGGCACTCCTACCTGCAGCTTGGATGGATGATGAAGAAGATGATGATGACGATGTGACTGTCCCCCTAACTTTACTGTGGACAGCAGCAACACATTTACCTTGTATCTCTGATCTGGATACACATGTGGTCAAATATGACTCAAACGCTAGAAATTACAGTTTCACAATTGAGTTTCAGATTCATGGCTGGTTATGACCTAATCAACTAAACTACATGAAAGGTATTTCCATTTTTAGCTGGTTTTTGACTTGACAAATAATCTGTTAGATCTTGTGCCATCAACCAGAGCCTAATATTACTTTGTTTTTTGGAAGTTAATTGCAACTTTTGAACTTAACCTTGATACAACCACCTATTATAGAATGTCCTCTAAATGTTTTTCTTTCAATGTTTTTAAAACCAATTAATAACTTTTCTCCAATTGTTCTTTCATTTTATATTGTGTAGTTTTGGCACTATTTATGTTTAGAGATCTCGGAGTCTGTGTTACTGTTTTATGAACACATCTGTGATTATTTTATGCTCACTAGTTTTCATGTTTTGGCTTCATTTCAGTCAGGATGTTTGTCTGTGTATTTCTTCCAGTTAAAAGAAAGGTCCTCTCTCCCTGACTGTCACCACTACAGCTGAGTCTGAAAGCATAACTTTATATAATTTTTAATCAATTAAGATACTTAATATGTATTGTTTCATAGATATAGCTAAAACACTTTTGCTACAGATAAAGAAATAATAAAACAATATAAAAAAGAGTATTCATTCTGAAAAAGAAAAACAGTTTACACTGGTATTTTGAGTACTGTAATTTCCGGACTATAGAGCGCACCTGATTATAAGCCGCACCCAGTACATTTTTAAAGGAAAAACCATTTTGTACATAAATAAGCCACACCTGTCTATAAGCCGCATGTGCCCACATACAGACGGTACACAGAAAGAGTTTTCAAAGTTTTAATAATATACCTTAGCTTTTCTTTCCAAACAGTGCCTGTGAAGCGGCAGCAACACAGCAGCAATACGGTAACACAGCACTAACAGGGCTGGTAAAAGTCACTGAGAGCCGTCTTCATCTTCCTCCTGTGCACTGAGACGTGTTAAGTTACATTAAACTTGCGTCTTCCTCCATACGTACAGTATATTCCACGTGTCTCACCTTTTCTGCTCGAGCGCCCCTGGCGGTCGTTAGAAAAAATTCATAAATCAGCCGCATCATTGTATAAGCCGCAGGGTTGAAAACGTGTGACAAAAGCTGCGGCTTATAGTCTGGAAAATACGGTATTTATTTTTCTGAGTTACAAATCTCTAAGATTTCCGTTTCCATAATCTTTAGCTCATTCCACAGGTTCACTATCAGACTCAAGTTGATTCTTGCTGGGCTCCAAATCAATAATGTTATTTTCAGTCAGAAGAAACACGTTGTTGCCGGAGGTATGAATAATATTAGGCCTAGCAATAAAATAAAATAAAAAACTTCACTGGTTATTTATTTCTAAAATGGACTCAAATTTAATTTGTTTAGGATTAATTTAAAACTGGAAGTAAAAACAGAACAGTAAACAGACCTTCAGTGACTATTTGTTGAAATCATAATCAATTAAACATTTTTGAAATGTGTTGATGTCCCCCAGTCGATGAGCATCTGTGGAAATGACAGAAAACAGATGATTAAAAATACTGTAAATGTTAAGAAGCTGCTATGAAGCAAAGTTGACAGGATTGTGAATGGATAGAGAATCCATTTTGGTGGTTGAAATATTCTGTATTTAAATGGCCAGTCTTTTCTCCTCACTGTCAAATTTAGTTAAGCATGTCATTCATTACAATAAGTGTGGCTTGAATCAGCCCTAAAATTTGATGGTACATGTTTTGGCTCTCCTTTTTCTGGAGAATGGATTACTACTTCCCTCTAGTGGTCAGTAACACATTTCTGAGTCTCTGCATGTTCCTTCAGCACCAGCACATTTACTGTATAGTAAATGTTTTTTTTTTTTTTGTTGTTTTTTTTTTGCTTTTTTCAAAGCTCATAATTCATTTCTTGGCACTGATACAATTTTTTCTGAAGACAGGAAAACTTCAGATGTCACTGCATAAACTAAATTTAGGATGATTAAGTTTTTCAGTAAAATGTTTGGAAAGTTTTGCGATGAATCATACTTACACTGTATATGATCATCCAAGCAAGATGAAAAGAAGACCTGGAATATAGAAACATATTTTAGTCACACTGAGTCAAAGCAGCAGAAACCTACTTTCAGAAAGTACCGTACACCTTTATATCATTGTAGATGTAATGCATACACAGTAATACATACCAACAAAGATTAATCCAGTGTGTGCAGAAATCTGGCCTTTATTGGGATACAGAAATCAAGCGGTATTAGCGTTAATTTTGTTATATATTTAAAATATGTATGTTCAATTTAAAAGTGAATCTTCTTTATAAAAGTATTGGATTTTCAATCAGGCAAATAAGATGCTTACTTGTAGCACTCTGTAAACTATAATTACTGCAGACTGATACCAGATAAAGTTAAAGCATGCAGTCTATTTTAAATACTCACTGAGCACTGTATTAGATATACACATTAAATTGTATTTTTATGAGATATTGTAAATCAGCCAGCTGCATGGCAGCAACAATGTGCTTACACATCTAGACAAGATGAAAATGAATTGCTGCTTGAACTTGCTGAGTTCAAACTAAGAATCTGGATGAGGAGGAAAAGGGGATTTAATGGCCTTAAATGGTGTGAGTATTAAAGCTACTTATCTTCTGTGATTTTCACACATTGTGCTTTATACAAAACTGACCAAAGATGAGAAATGTTCAATGAGCAGCAGTTGTGTGGACAGAAATGCCTTGTTGATGACAGTAGTTATCTTGGAATTCCCAGCTCAAAAAATAAATCTCACCTGCGTCATCTAGATGGTGTGACCAGAATTTGGTTTAACCAACATTAATTCAGAGATTCATTTTTCCTGGATATTTGGTTCAGGCTACTGGTGGTGGCATAATGGTGAGGGGCATATTTTCCTAGCAAACTTTGGGTCCTTTGCACTAGCATCAACCTTGCCGTTATTTAAATGTCACAATATATTTAAGTATCTTCCAAAGCATGTCTGTCCCTTTATAACAATATGCCCAACATCTAGTGACTAATTATCTGAAGTTGCTAGTCAGGCATAACATAGTGACTACTGACAGGGTAAGTGAATAATTTTGTTCTTTTAGTAAATAAGCAAGCATTTTGTCCTCATAGGTAAGCAAATTTGATAGGAGCCAAATTGTGACTGGGTCAGAACTTTAAGAGTCAATTCAAGAACAGGGAGTGTAAAATGCTCCCCTAAGGTTTGCAGTGTTGGTGTAAAAAGAGTTAAAATAGTTGTTGTTGTTTTTTTTAAATAGTGTCCATGGACAAGACACTTTTCTCACTTTGACTGCTAATGTTGGTCAGAAAGGCCAATGGCCAAAGCTGCAGATTTGCTTCTGTCAGACTGCTGTAGTAGTTACAATCCAATAGCTTGTCATGTTACACTGTTGGCTATTAATTAGAATAACACTTGAAAAGTAATGCTGCTATTGTTATGTATCTCCATAGAGTGAAAGTATTTTAAGAATGGTTGTTAATCAAGTATACTAACTCATTTCTTTAATGTGATTACTGTATTTTATCAAAGGCAGATAAAAAGTGACTAACTCTAGTCAAAGTAAAATCAGCACTGAAAAGTTAACATTGAGATCAGTGTGACTTTAACACTGTAAAGAGTGAAACCATATGCACCTGACTAAGCTTTTTGACACCTTTCAAAAGCCTAGTAGAGTCCATGCATCAATAACTTATGGGTGCTTTAGCATCAAAGGGCAGCTAAATATGCCATCACATAGGTGGTCATGTCCTGACTGATTTAAAAATCAAAGGCCATTGTGATCATAGGCTTTTTTGTCTCTGTTGTGTGTGTGTGTGTGTGTGTGTGTGTGTGTGTGTGTGTGTGTGTGTGTGTGTGTGTGTGTGTGTGTGTGTGTGCGTACTTGCACCAGTAGTCAGTCCATGGAATGTACGGTTAGTGTTTTGGTCTTCTTCACCTACAAAAATAAATAAATGAATAAATAATTAAAATATATATATATATATATATATATATATATATATATACTTGAAGCCAATAAAGGACAATGTGTTTATTCTTATGTTTAGTCACAGTTTTGTGAAGTACTTCTGAAAATCTGACTCACTCTTGTCTTGCCACCTGAAAAAGTAGTTTGTGCTTTCTCAATTTACAGTAGAAAACAGATTTTCTATTAAACAATGTTATCTCAGTGGTGAAACAACAGTCACTTAACATCATCAAAGATTAATGTTTTGCAATGCCTTACTTACATCCTTTAGATATGTTGGTAATTTGCAGTCCATTCATCTCTGCCTCAAATTTCTGGATGTTTTTTGGACAGTAGATTTTGATGCTGAAGTTGGAATGGCACACTGAGCAGTTCTTTCCTACTGGACGAACTCCGGAACAATTTGGAATGTTTTCTTCAGGTTCTTTTTCAAAGAGATGGGAGTCATGAGGTCCAAAAATCCTCACTATGTTTGGGCATCTGATCTTGTCCCTGCAGGTAAAGCAGTCATGTGTCGTCCAATCTAGAGAAACGTGGATAAAATTAATATATATAAACACATAATGTACTTCAAGTTCACTGAGTAAAAGTTAAAAGATAATAATAAACCTGTTTTAAAAAATACATTACTCATTAAACAAGGGTAGTTACAATTTATTGCCAATTGTTTTAAACAATTAAATAAAAATAAGGGATTATAAGCATTTACAAACATACCAGCAGATCCATGACAGATAGTCACTACCAGACAGCAAAGAAACACTGTAAGAGAAATAAAAGTCCATTTCTATTTGAGAATTAATTTAAAATATATGTATTAAATTGCTGAAGAAACTTGAGAAGTAATTCGACAAAGTAGCCGAATTGCTTAAGAATTGTAACAAAATAGACTTTGTGATGTCTATCATGTTACTTTTTTTTTTCTATAAACATCCTTTTGTATCTTTGTAAGAATTTCCAAATACATTACACCAATATGGTACACTCCAAAATGTAATTCAGTCAAACACAATTATAGGGTTTTTATAGTGACACAAACTATAAAACTGCATTGAACTGGATAACAAAGAATAAATTACACAAATAATGGTTTTCATTTATGTATGCAGTGGACCTACAGTACAGACCAAAAGTTTGGACACACCTGGTCATTCAAATGGTTTTCTTTATTTTCATGACTATGAAAATTGTAGATTAGATTGTAGAAAAACCTGACAGGACTCACCTGTGAAGTGAAAACCATTTCAGGTGACGACCTCTTGAAGCTCATCAAGAGAATGCAGAGTGTGTGCAAAGTAGTAATCACAGCAAAAGGTTGCTACTTTGAAGAAACTAGAATATAAGTTGTATTTTCAGTTGTTTTACACTTTTTTGTTTAGTACATATTTCCACATGTGTTAATTCATTGTTTGATGTCTTCAGTGTGAATCTACAATGTCAATAGTCATGAAAATAAAGGAAACTCATTGAATGAGAAGGTGTGTCCCAACTTTTGGTCTGTACTGTAGATTTAATATTATATCCTTAACTGGCAGGGATTTATAATTGTTAATTTGAACTTTATGTTACTACAAAATAAGTCATTGTGATTTTGTCTTTTCAGATCTTCTACTGCACTTTGTCTGCCCTCCATTTCAGAAAGTATGATGCAACTTATAGAGTCTCTGTAATAGCTGTTGTCTTAACTGCTTCTGCTGTCATAATGTTTTATTACATATGGTAGACATGTTCAGTAGCACAGGTTTATATCTCAGAGGATACAGTTTCTTGTGTGTTTTTTACCTAAAAAGAGCATGGGAAATCAAAAAGATACATGTTTAGTTTCTTTAATGTGACTATTGTATTTTATCAAAAGCCGATAAAAAGTGTTGACCATTGACATCACTGTTCCAGGTATCACCTTAGCATGTTTACTTAACATTTAGATGGATCTGTTTTATAAATTCAATAAATAAGAATGTAGCAAACATCCCCTGTCTTTTGACTGTGCAGATATCAAGACTAACATTTAAAACATTTGTAAATAATTCTAAACACCTATTTGATACAGCATTATCCTATATTTATTTAGCAAGTAATTGTCAAAGTCTCTAGCATTTGACATTAACACATCATTATTATGATGAAATATTGCTAGTCAAAAACTGTGGAATACCTGAACATTATCGGGACTCAATATTCCTGCATACCGTGGTATATAATTATTATACCACGAGGTATTCCATTACCTGCCAAAAATGAAAACTGTTAAAAGCTTTGATACTAAATGTGTTAATCTCATCCAGACCAGAACAAAAGGGATGTTGCATCAATTGTTCATAATGTTAATTAAGGCTGAGGGTTTTGGTTAACCACCTAAGTTTCTCAAGAGCTGTTTTTAGGCTTACGATGAGTGAAAGAAAATTAAAATCCAGCAAAAATACAAAGTTTCTCAGTGACTTATTCAAGCTAAACTAATCAGAACCTAAAAAAATAACTTACATTCTTTCAGTGGCTTGGTGAACGCCCGCATCATGATCAGTTGTTGTTGCCAAAGCTATCTGGTAAGTTCTGACTAATCCAGGAAGTTATGTTTAACATTTAGCCTCACCACGTGGAGGCTTTTCGTTTTTGGATAAGCTAAGGTGATGAGAGGAAGAATGCATTGATGTGTTTAGTCTGGTACAAAATAACTATATCTCAAGAATAAACAGGTTTTGCAAGTTAACACAACTAACTTATTACAAGCTTGTAGGTTTTAAAAGTTGTTCCTTACAGAGCAAAAAATGGAAAGAGAGAGAGAGAAAGAGAGAGAGAGTAAAAAAAGAGAGAGAGTCTCCATTTCACATCAACTCTTAAAATTATTTATACAACACTCTTGTAGCTCATAAAAGTTTTGGCTTCATTTTAAATGCAAACTTGCAGTCCTTTGAGTGTCTGTAGGGGAGGCCACCAGCTTTTTGTCAGTCTAATCGTTTTCTATCAAAGTATTTCTGAGCTGCTGTTAGTGTTGTTGTAATGTAAATATGCTTCAGGGAAAATTAGCTGGGGACAAAAAAAGCATTGTCAGAGTTCAGAGACTGGTTTAATAGATTCACTGTGACACTTTAAACACTTTATGCTTCATTGATGCTTCAAACAACCAGATTTTTGAACAGTGATATCAGCCCACATAGTATCTTGTTCTCATTAGTGGTGATTTTGTTTAATCAGTGACTCAACAAAGTGGGTAATATAAATATAATTATGACCTACTAAAACCACAATAGCTTTAAATAACCAAAACCGTATCATGTTGGAAGTATTTTTATTGTTTATTAATTGCAAACAGTAATATGTCAATAAGACTAGCATGCATTTAAAAATGAATTAGCCTGAAGGATTTTGTGTTGACTTAGCAGTTGAATGATTAGCAAGTCACAGTAGTGATAAAAGGTGTGGTTAACTGCAAAGAAAAGGACTTAAAGTAAATACACTTTAAGAGGCAAATAGCAAGAAACAAAAAAGAGAACCAAGTGAGTAAAAGTAGCTTCGGGAGCAGTTGTGATGATTTTCTACCTGGATTTTCTTTATTGCTTTCATCACATTTCCTATAATAAATGCAGAAATGTGTTACTGTAAATAGTTAGAGCTTAAAAATAGCATAGCTGACCTACTTCATTTTTGGGACTATTTGATTGTTAAGTTTATTATACAGATATGATTTAAAAAAGAAAATGTCACACACAAAAAATATTAGAAACTTAACAGAAATGCAAAGAAGAATTATTTAAAAGTCCAACTCTATGAAAAATTTAAACAGTCATCTTGATTCTTCCAAATCTGAAAATAAAAATTACATTTAAGCACAAATTGTGACCATATAATAGCAAGTACTGTCTTCATAACCAGGCACACTTGGTTGCGCACAGTGATTCAGAGCAGCATCACAACAGCAACTGTAAAATGACAACACAAGTCAAGTTGAGTCAAAGCAAAAACAAAAGGCTTGCTGATTTATCCCACCATCAAGATCCATGATACATACCAACACTACACATGAGTCCAGTAAGTAAATGAGTGTGACCTACAAATGAAGCAAAAATAGTAAATAGTATTAGAACCAAAACTCGATGTTAAATAGATTTTCAAAGGCATTTTGAATTGTTTTTTGCTTGGCTACCTTCTCAACAGATTAAGAGAACCTGCTGAGTGTCTCAGGGCTCAGTGGCAGAGAAAGAACCATATGCACTGATATCAGTTCTCTGTCCAGCTGTACATGGTTTGACTCCAAACCTACAGCCAACTAGCTTTATCACCCTTTATTTCCTGCTACATTGTAATAAAAGAAAGAGTACAAGAAAACTGCTTTTATGACAATTATCACAGTTAATTTCAATGACCTTCAATAGTGTTGTGATCCAAACCGTATACATACTCGCTTTGTTAGCTGGTCCAACTGGTGCAGGGTAAAACTTCTGCTGCTCATCACCTGAAGGCAAAAAATAAAATATAAAATTGTGATGAATGGGCAAAAGAGTTGACAAGAGAGGAAAGGAGATTTTCTTCTTTTTTTTTTATTCTTCTCCTGGCAGAAAAAATATGAATGATAAGTCCCAAGGTATAACTTTTGTTTTGACTTTAGAATTTATAAGCACTGGTATATCAGATATATTTTTTAGTTTACTTTAAAATGGCAAAAATGTGATATGAAATTTCAAAGCTTTCTGGACTGACACGAGTCCCCAAGGTTTCAACATTCTAAACACATCTGCATTTCAATATTCTTTGAATAAATGGCTAAAACATGAGTTAAAAACTATACAGAAAAAGTTAAAGTGAAAAAAAAAGTGGAGACCTAAAACCAGTTAGCAATCTCAAGTAAAATTTATACAAAGACACTCCTCATCTAAGCTGATTGACCTTGAGCTATGTTGCAAAGAAGATTAGATAGAAAATTCAGATTCCTTATATTAAAAGCTGGAACAGATCCCTATACACCTGCAGCAATAATTGCAGCAAAAATATTTTTACAAAACATTGACTCAGTGGGAATGAATACAAATGTACTTTTTTTTGTAAGAATGTTGAAACAATATCTCTTTTACACACTACTTTGTGTATGGCTGCATAATTTCAGAAATTTGTGATACTTATGCAATAATAGTATTGATTTATTTTAAGCCTAATTCTTTAGACATTTGTTTTATTTATTACTATAAAGGGGATCAAATTAATAGAATTTAACTGAATTTAATTGAAGTCAGAGTTAATTCAACTGGGACAGTACCTTAGAGATTATACAGAATGAGAAAGCCAAACACTTGAAATATGAGATTCTACCAAATATTACGTCCAGGTGGCCCTTTGTGATTGTGATACTATGCGTACTGATATTGAGATAATGATTTCAGTTTGATGTACTGGGCAGCTCTAGTTTGTTGCATAAGTTTGTGATGAAAATATGTCAACATATAAAATGTTCAAGGAGTTTAAAATATTCTGGAAGGAACTGCAGCTGAGTTCTTTTTCATGCACTTATGCAGTATTTCATACTGCATACGTGCTTTATGAAATACTTACACCCTTTGATGATGTTTGTGATTTTTGAGCCATTGCAATCCTCAGCCTCAAATGTTGTGATGTTGTTGGGACAGTAGATGTTCACGTCTGACTGAGACCAGCACACAAAACAGCTCTGAGTGATGGGAGGGGCTCCAGAACACTTTGGGATTTCTTCTTCAGTGGGTCTGTCATAGACCAGACGATCATTTTTCGCATATATTGTTATCAGGTTTGGACATCTGGCCTTATCCTTGCAGGTGAAGCAAGTGCCTGTGGGTCCAATGTGAGAAAATAAACAGTGTCTTAAAAGATAAAAAAAAACTAAGAAACTCTTTTACTCAAATTTCGGGTTTTATGTTAGCACATCATGTTAAAAAGATGTTAAAATAAGACAAATCTTATGATAATTATCATGGCCTGTACTAGTTCTAAGAGTAACAAGTTTAAAACAAAATCTTGTAATTTTTCTACTTTCTCCAGATATGGCAAGACACATTTAAATTCACAAATACATAAATATAAAGTAAACATTTCTTTGGAGAACATATGTGGTTTTTATACAAAAACAAGAATATATGCTATGCAGAAAAAAACGTTTTGCTACTGGAAATGTCTCATAGTTTGTGGTGTTATGGTATTTTGCTATTTAATTTGGAGAGTAAAGCACCAAAGTCTTGTTAGGAATGAGAGATCAGTTAATCTATAACAGCCACAGATGATAGAAAGGACTTCTCTTAAAAATCTACTTGTATTATATAACGCAGATTTCAGTCAACAATTATCAAAACAGATTAAAATATAAAAGACTTGATATCACATCAGTTTGCATGCCGAATACAGACTACCTTTAGTAGATGCTTCATTATTGTTGTCTACAAATCAACTTCTTGAAACTTTTAGAATAGTGGAGAAGAGGAAATTATTGTTGAAGTGGAGTTGAAGAAAGCACTATTTTGAAAGATGTTTAAGAACATACCAGCCGATGCGTCACAGACAACTAATTGCATTGTCATCATGGAACAACACACTGTAAAAACAGACAAGAAATACAATGTGTTTATTTATCATGCATATTGTTTCTTTAACTTTAAGCATAGGAAATATAAGAAGATTTCTAACTTCATACCACCAATCAAGGTTTTCCACTTTAATTTTGTACTGTGGCGATTAGTAATTCTTCTTCCTGGAACCCTCGGATGACTCTTTTGAATTTTTTTCAGAGCTTTCTGTCTCGGGCGGCATGGAGGAAACACTTCTTTCAGTCCTTCGTCCAGCTTTTCTTGAAATGGTTGCTCTGCCGGGTCACGGCTTGACTGCTTCCTCTTTCTCGCTTCACCCAACTCTTTCCCGGTAGACACAAGGTTGTTAGGCTCAAACACCACTGGCATTTCCTTCTTTATCAGCTCAGAGATCTCTGCCTCTATAAACATGGGCCTCACAGAACTCTTTTTATTTGCATTGGGAGACCCACATCCAGCAATGTTATCTTGGTAATTGTCACTGAAGACATGCTTCATGTCAGCTGAGAAACCTGCATCACTGTAACAGACAAACAATTTAGTTTGGACGCAGTTTCATTTAGAAAGTACAGAAAATATTAGTTGAAATTTAAAAATGAATTTTTTTTTTTTAATTTATCAAAATGAAAGTGAAAGGGGAGACAATGGATAAACATACCCGCTTTCCTGGGTGTGTAGGCCTTTCCCACCTTCAAGATTAAAACACAATATGGCTGGAGTTAGATTACAAAGCAACAACATTCAAAAGCATCAACTTAATATTCTGAAAAGTGTATAATATAAAAAAGCGTAAAAGTGTAGAAGAGAATATTGTAAAAATGTGACACTAAGAGAAAAAAAATTAACAAAGTTAGAATGCAACTTCTTAATATCTGTTCATTTGCCCAATGCTGAGCACAAATTAGTAGAAACTGATGGTCAATGGATGTAAGGTGCTGCTGGTAATTAAATAATAACACTCATATCTCCAAATTAAAGCAGATGGCTTAAATTTACGGAATCTGGTTCTGCTAAAGGTTTCTTCCTGCTCAAAGGAAAATCCCCTGTTGCCACATGTTTGCTCTTGACTGCTGCAGAGTTAATGACTCTGCATTTATTTGTGCCTCCTGTCAAAGATTAAGCTATTTTAGCTGAATATGTTGTATTCCAAACAGTCCAAATAGGATACATTTGGACAGTAATTACAAATGCAACTCTCTGTGGTTTGTGATTTGTATATATATTTCAGAATCTTCCCTTCAGATGACATTTGAGATGATTATTTGCCGTTCACAATAACTGCTCACACAAAGGAAGTGAAACTTTTGAGAAAATTTAAGAATGCACTCTAATACTGTAGAATGAAAAACATACCTAGTATTATCTAAAAGACATTTATTTTTCATTACTTTGATTCATATAAAACCAATTCAAACCTTCTCTCTTATTCTAGGATTTTGAACCACGTTTTGGCAAAGTAGTAATCGCTTTATATGTAACGGTAGAAAAATACAATTTATGGATCCTCTATAGAGCAGTGCAATTTTAATATTCCCTCGCATAGACCACACAGTTTTTGAAACTAGGCCGGGGCGGGTAAATGACGCAGTAAAAAAGATTTCCTAGAAAGTTTTAAATTGTACGAAACTAGGAAAATTCTTTACAAGCTCGCACATCTTCTATGTGAACTTAAAACAGGGCGATTTGGACTCTATAATGTGTGAAATAAAAGTCAGCCGCCTGCCACCTATGCAGCCTGCAGAGTTCAGGCTGTATAGGCCTGAACACTGTAGAGTTTATAACTTACTGTCCCGTTTTACTATAATACTGTGAGGCTAATCTAAGAAGAATAATCATGTAACACATACATTAATGTGCGTTTCATAGTCGGATACATCAAAAAAACACCTTGTACCTGTTCAAGTCCGGAATGAATGAAATGCCTTCATCAAAGAGTAAACTTTCGTTTATTCAAAAATAAATATTAAACTTACTTTCTGGTTGTGGTTCCTCGCATGTGAGAGCCATGCCAGCAGCAAATACGTTGATTATGACTGCAATAAAAACAGAAGGAAGGGAATAATGTGAACGACGGAATAATTACGAAGGTAGAGATCGGCCTGCTTCCGCTTGTCTTTACTGTCACAATCGCTGTCAGAGAAAGTATGTTTCATTTTTTGTGCAAAGGCTCCATCTGCTGGAGAATTGAAGCGTTGACCTTTCTTCTCACATTATCGGAAAACAGTCTTAGTTGCGACATTTTTATAAATCGTCACCTCCCTAATAGTTTTATTTATTTTTATTTTTTTTTCTTTATCCTCAAAATCACATTTCGGAGAGAAATGACTTAGGCCAGTTTTAGGAAGGTGACGAAGTGCAAAAATATTAATTCTTAATTTAATTTAAGTCTTAATTATTTGCCTACAAAAGTGAAAGCAGTTGCAGCTTCTAAAGTTTTAGTATTCAATTCAGCTTGTATTATATCAATTCACAACACATGCCATCTCAAGGCATTTCACAAAAACAAAAAAAAGAAATCAGTCCAGTGACACACCGACTTGTGTATTTTCTGATTTGCACTAGATGCAGAATGCCATGATCTTTAACTTACAGCAAACCAGTATCTTCAATGCTAAATTCTGCATATGTTAAGATTGCCATTTTATAAGGGATCACCATAAAACAATAAGTTCTTAACTAATCTGGCTACAAACTTCAAAACCTAAAAAGAAAATAAATTTGCATTGTTTGTTTGTTTTTTCTCAAAATTTTATTTGACTAAGTTCTGTTGGCTAAACACAATATAAATGAAAGTATGTGGTGAAAATAAACATTTTATCTATACAAATATGATCCATAAAACATTATCCAGGAAATCCTTTGTGCTTCTCTATCAATAATTAATCTTTGTAATGCGGAAAATAAGATGTTTTAGATAAGACAGCTGAAGCTATTAAAGCTCCACACAAATAAGAGAGAGACACAGTAACCCAGCTGACTGGACTGTCTGGCTTTGAGGAATACCATAATTTAAAAGTTTCAATATTTAGGTTCAATATCATGAGGATAAAAAGCTACATTCTTCTTATGGTAAACTTGGCTGTTTCATCAGCACACACCGTCCCAGAGGTAAGTATTTTGTTTATTGTTGTGCTGTCCTATAAAATGTAGCATCTATTTTCATATTTTAGAAAACGGTTTTAGTTTTTATTTATTTGTTTATTATTATTTTTTATATTTGAATTCAGGTGGACATAGAAATAGTGGGTAAGTTCTCCCATGCATTTTTTTTTTTTCATGTTAAATAACAAAACTCAATTATTTCAAGTGATGTCTTGAATTATTGGCAACTCAAAACAGGAAATCTTTTTTTTAGATGTTGGCGAAAATAACATCACAGAAGGTAAACTGTTTTTGTTCTGGTAAATTAACTCTGGTGAGGGTTTTCATGTCACCCTACCATTAACAATACATTTTAAATAATCTTTGTATAGTAATTAACTTCTATGGTTTCTCTCAGATTTAACACTTGATGATATCCGGGAGGTAAGCTCAGTATTTTTGCAGGCAGTCCAGTGAGGTGTAATTGAATGCATTCTGGGGTTTAAAATGTTTTTTGTCTTATGCACTGATAACTCAGCCTTCAGATACTCAAAAGAGTAGCATTCTTCCTGGGCTCAAACTGTGGACTTCTCCAGTCCCCTATATTCTGGACAAAGGCCTTGGTAAATATATTGTTTCACTCCTAACAGAATATTTGTGAATATTAGTGCATTCAAATTCTTAGGATTGTCTTATTGAGGTGTAGAACTGTACAGACAATTAAAAGAGTATGAAATAATTTTAGACTTTACTGATTAGTATCAATTAAACTTTGTTACCTCAGATATTGCAAAGGGAAAAAAAATTGCAGAATATTCAAATTAATGGCTTTAGAAAATTATTCTTAGACTCATTATATGATGTATTTTCTGAAATAAAATGAAAAAATATTAATATTATTTTTCTTTATTTTCATGTAAAATGGAAGACTTGAAAGCTAGAGGAATCATCCTGAGAGCGTTCGACCAGTTCAGGGTGAAGTCATGCATTGACTTCAAACCAAGAGATTCTGAGGTGTATTACCTTAACATTCAAAAATTAGATGGGTACGTATACAATTTCCTTTTTGCTTCCTACTTTTTTTTAGTTTCAAATAAATACATTCCCAATGCAACCTATCATAAATTGAAAAATGAAAATTCAACCAGGAAACTAAATTATTCATAACCACGATTTAAGCTTCATTTCAGTAAAATATATATGTGCTACTTCCTGATAACATGTCACTAGTAATTTGGAAATTCTACTTAGCTATTCATCCTACTTCACGTTCCAATAACATTTATGCTTAATAAATAAAAATAAGAAATCTACCCAAATGGAATGGTAAATGACCTGTTGTTATAGCACTTTATCAAGTTCAGATGACACGACACTACATTTAGTCATTCATTTATTCATGCACACATTCACAAGTTGATGGTTGTAAGTCATTGTAGCCACAACTGCACTGGGGTAAGAGGTGAAGCTGCCATGCACCGGTGCCACCGGGCCCTCCGACCCCCACCAGCAGGCAAGGCAGGTGGTGTCTTGCCCAAGGACACAACTGAGATAGACAAAGTGAGGGTGTGAACCAGTTAAACATCTATTACCATCACCACCTTTGTCCCAGAAAACGTACCACTTATCAGGGATAGATAACATAAAGTGTGTAACAGAAATGACAATTATCAATGTCAGTGTAGAAATTAATCTGACACTATATATAATCTGAAATCTAACATACAAAAATGTTGCTCTGAGAATAAAATTGATCAGTTTTAATATATGCACCTTCACTAAACCAATGACAATGAAAGCTGCACTGTTAAACATTATACCATGCTGGTTCAAATCAGTTATGTTTAAACCAGTATCATATGATGTTTCAAAAGATAAACAGCAATTTATTATGCTTCTTTTGACCCAAATGAGAAAACAGGTCAATCAGGAAATGTAACAATGCCAAATACACTATCAGTTTTGGGGGTTTGCAAACATCATTAGCTAGAGTTTATCTTTATTATCACAGGATGATTCATTTTTATTACAATTACCTTCCTGGTATATCATAAATATATAGCGTCATATATTATAAAATCATACAGTATCTCTGCCTTCACAAGGTGAGCAGAGTTTAATTTAAACTTTAAAATTCTGGTCTTACATCAGGGATTTTTTTCATTTGTCATAAAGGGCCCCTGCATTATATTAGATTTGTGCTAACTTGGCAGTGAGAAGGTCAATCTTCTATGGTTGAATATAAGATGAAGTAAAAAGACAAACTCAAGAAGAAAGTAAATTGTGATGGCATCACTGTTGTGTTGCAGAGTTTGTCCATATATGTATTTATTTGTCCAATGCAACAAAGACCATCTCACATACTCTTTCACTTTGTGAAAGGTTTTATGTGAAGATATGATCTGTACTGCCTATATTTGGACAAATAGGTCATTTGAAGTGAGGAAATTTTGGTAACACTTTATTTGACAGGGTGTGCATGAGAATGACATGACACTGTCATAAACATGACATAACACCTGTCATGAACATAAAGGAGTCCTTAAGAATGTCTATGACTGTTGTCATGAGGTGTCATTTCTTAAATAATGACACTTTTAATGCAAAGTTACTCTAAAGGTTGCCTTGAAAGTCCATTAAAAGTGCCAACTTTGCAGTAAAGTGTCATTATTTACAAAGTAATTCAAACTTGGCACTGGACTTTCAAGGCAACTTCTAGAGTAACTTTGTATTAAAAGTGTCATTTACCAAATGACACTTCATGACAACATAAAGACTCCTTCGTGTTTATGACAGCTTCAAAAATGTCAGTCTCATGCACACCCCGTCAAATAAAGTGTTACCAGAAATTTTAATCCAACAATCATTGATAAGCACTTTTCCTTTGTAGGTGTTGGTCATATATTGGTAGGGTATTTTCCAATGGACAGGACCTCTCCATTGGACAGAATTGTGATTTGGTTGCAATTGTTGAACATGAGCTCCTTCATGCTCTTGGCTTCTACCATGAACAATCAAGATATGACAGAGATAATCATGTGCAGATTGAATACAGCAACATCATAGCAGGTTTGACATTTTATTTCTTTTTAACTGCTTTGATATGTCCAGTAATATAAATACATAAATATTTTTTTTCTACAAATTGTTGAATATGTCTAATGTATACTCATTAACAAGCTAGTTAAAATTTCAAGTATTTGTCTTTATTGTAGTTATTCTTTTCTAAAAAAGCATTTTGTACTAATGATGAGTTTTTCTCATTGTCATCCAGGTAAGGAGAATAATTTTAGAAAGGTCGGCAATCAAGACAGCACCACCCATGGAAGCCCATATGACTACATGTCAGTGATGCACTACAGCAAAAATGCATTCGGCAATGGCAATGGCCCTACAATTATTACCATAAATCAAACATTTCAAGATGTGATTGGTCAAAGAGTGGACATGAGTCCTAGTGATGTTCAAGAGCTGAATCTTCTCTACAGATGCAGTAAGTGCTTAAAGATTGTTGATCATTTGCAGGGATGACTTTTTAAGATTGCTGAAATCAAACTGGCTCACTGTCTACAGATCTCAGTTAAACTGGTTTAATTGTACTTTTCAAAGTTCAAACCCAATTTGGTTACTTAGAAGATATATTTTTATCTTTCCATAGTTTAGATTGCAATAGAGATTTGTTGAAGAATTTGTTTGGTTTTTTTAAGTCAACAAGCTGTTTTTTGTTTTAGACAAATTAAAGTGATGAACGTGTAAAGTAGAATTGAACAACTGAAGTTGATTTATCATATCTCTATTCTTTTCATTTCTAAAGTTGAAATAGTTTGTATGTCATAAAAGGTGTTGATATTTTATCTGAATAATAATACAGTAACATTTACAGGACAATATCGACCAAACTGTCCTTGTGGATTCTGAGATCAATTCTGTTGCCAATTAAAAATCTCTGATTCATATTTCTACTTTCTCAGATTCATCTGTGACCTTCAAGATTTACTGTGGCTTTTCTAATAAGGATTTATGCCAAA
The DNA here is from genome assembly GCA_903066825.1 of Alfaro cultratus. Taxonomy (NCBI): domain Eukaryota; kingdom Metazoa; phylum Chordata; class Actinopteri; order Cyprinodontiformes; family Poeciliidae; genus Alfaro; species Alfaro cultratus. The sequence continues at coordinate 16,264 of CAEFZX010014173.1, read as the reverse complement.
TGAATCATTGCTCAAAAAGTGGGAATGGCTGGGAATTGGTTACAAAAGCTAATGGGGGTCCAAGCTCCGACCACACCAGTCTAGCAAATAGAAATGGAGATCAAGGTAAGCTTTCAAATCTAAATGGTAAATGACAAGTAGCATGTACTAGCATAGCTCTTTTCAAAGTCCAGAGGGCCCAAAAATGCTTCAGTCATTCACCCAGTCATACCCACATTCACACACTGATGGTGGGAAACTAGTGAATTGTAGCTACAGTGGTCTGACACTCTGACAGAGGCAAGACTGCCAGTCACTGCTGCCACCAGGCTCCCTGACCCCCATCAGCAGGCGAGGCGGGTGAAGTGTCTTTCCCAAGAACACAACAATAGAGACAGACAGCGTGGGGATCAAACTGGCAACCCACCGATTGCATCACAAACATAAATACCATATTCTTGTTACAAATTGCTGAATAAAATTAAGCATATGTGATATAACGTATTTTTGATTGTTTTTCTCATTTCCCTAAACAAGGATTTAAATAATTCTTTCAGAATAACCAGTATTATGATTTAAAAATATATATAATTTAAACCTGAAAGTTTAAATTATTTTGTAAATAATCCATCAGATTTCTATTCTTTTCTGACACATGTAAGTCCTACATATTATTTCTAATTAACTTTAAGAAAATAAATGAAAACTATTCATATACAGTACATGATATATGTGGAAATGATGACACAGGAGAATGTACACCACAAACTGATTATACTAATAATTTCATTTATTTTTTTTGGACAAGCAGTATTGTGACAGACACTTTTATATCTCAATCCTGTCAACAAATCTTTGACTCTGAACAACTGAAGGTGTTTTATTTTGGTTCCCTTTGTTCCACTGCAAAGCTGTAAGTCCCTCAAGCTGTAAGATGAACATATAATTTACCCCAGAAGAAGTTGAAATGTCTTCAGTCACAATACAGTATATGTCAACTTGAGGTGGACGAGATTTAGTATCTTCTTTTGTATCATTTTAGGTGAAAAATTTGGATTTTTCATGCATGTCAGCACAGCATCAGGTCAGGAGGGACAGTCGGCTTGGCTCGAGACGAAGATCATGCATCCTAGTAGGAGATGTAATATCCAGTGTCTGCAGTTTTACTATTATCATTCTGGAAATAAAGCTGATGAACTGAACATCTGGATTAGAGAGTTTGATGAACAGGACTCCAAAGGAACTCTTCGCCTCATGGAACAAATCAGTGGTAGCGTATGAACACTAACAAAAACTAACTTAAAAACTATCAATGTTTGCACTTGTTATGACAACATGCATTTTCACCTGTTCATGCAGTCATGCTGAAATAATTCAGCATACTTTCAAAATGTCCCCCTGTAGGTCCACCGACATCTCACTGGAAGCTCCAACATGTTTCCCTCAACGCCACCAAAGACTTCCAGGTGGTGTTTCAGGTTCGGAAAGGAGCGGGAAGCTCTACAGGCGGCTTATCAATTGATGACATCAATCTCTCTGAGACTGAGTGTCCACACGTAACCCTTCAGATTGATGAAATTGAGAAAAAGCTAAGCACAAGTTCTTCAGGAACCAGAATATACAGCCCACGACGGTACTCCAAAGAGGGCTATGCATATCGAGTTGCAGCAATTCTGTACAAGACATATGTTGGAATGTATGTGCAGCTCTTGTCCGGTAAATATGATAGCCAGCTGAAGTGGCCTTGCTTGCAAAAAGAAATGGCTTTCACATTGCTGGATCAAACCCCCAACATGCAACTGCAAATGTCAAAACAACGGAGCTTTGTTTCTCTCCAGACTCACACGGGCTCTAGCGGTATGTTTATGAATAAATATAAAAATTATGGCAAACTAACATATTCCAAGTAAAATCACACAATCCATATCTCATGTTTCTTTATTTATTCAGGTACTATTGTCTGGGACAATCCTCGTGAGACTGGAACAGCTCTTTTTTATGAGAATGGCGAGTTGGTCTACGGTGGACTTCTTTATGGATACACGAATTTTGCATCTTTAGAGGAACTGCAATCCAGAGAGGTCCTAAAGGGAGGAAGCGCTATTTTCATGTTTAACTTTGAAGGCAAGTTGAGTTTTTCTTCGTTAAAAATAAATGTGAAAGAACACTGATTTTAACAGTACTGTGGTGTCATTGCTATGATTGTACATATGTGTTCTCTTGAAGCTTCAGGTATCCTGACTTCCCTAGGTTATGCTTCAGAGTTCCTGCTTTCAGTAAAAACAAAAAGATTCCACTTTGAAAAAAGCAACGGATCATAAAAGTGTCAATGGGACACAATAGAGTTATTGAAAAACAAAACAAATGCTTTTATTTTAAATAGAGGTCTGAATAAAATGAATACTGGCCATGACATTGTGATCACGTTTGGTCTTCATTAGGATTGTTGTCTACTGTGAAATACACTTCAGGTTTTTGTTACCAAGACAAAAAACAAAAAGCTATTGTATTATAAAAAAGGGGAAGTCTGAATAAAACACTCAATTTTCAAATAAAAAGGTGGGGATGAGAGGGGACTAGCATATGATGTACACTTATACTTGAAGTCAAACTCATTCTTAAACCATTACCGTATTTTTATTATTGTAAGAATACACACTTATAACGCTTATAGTATTGTATTATTTATTTTGGAAACCCAGTCAAAACACTTGGTATACAAGCCATGTTTAAAGCTTTATTAAGGCATAATTGACTGATAAATACCAGATACTTTAAACAAAGATTTAACATCAACAATGACATCAAGATACCAGTGCATTGAAACTGGTGATTTGTTGAAAAAGTTCTGTAAAGGTGAAAATTTTCAACTAACTGAAATTGCATTTGCTTTCTGCATTGACTGTTCTTCCTTAGATCTCACTCCACTAAATACTGCATCAGTTCTTCCATGTCCTCAATTAAGGCCAGTGGACATTACAAATCCTCCCCCAAACCTGAATGAAGGCCCATGCTCACAGTGAGTGCCTGTTGCAAATTACTCATAGCTAGACACATTGTATAGCATATTAAGTTATATTTCATTATTCTTGTCTAGTAAACTGCTTGGTGTCAATGGGAAGTTCCCTTTTTTGCCTCAATAATTTATAATCGTATTGTTGGTATTATTGCATAAATGGTGTTGACAACTGGAATAAAAGTATTTTCTCATCCACCATCATTCCATTGCCACCAATGACAGAAAGATAGATTTCCTAAATTAAGTCTTTACAACCTAAAGCTTTGCATGTATTGTGCCTGTAAAGGATGAATTGTAATAATCTGCTTTTTCTGCCGTTTTCTTTTACTTTTATAGGACCACATCTACCATCACCCCACCTCCTCAAACTGAAGACAACAGGTATCCTAAGATAAAATGACACATTTTACATGTTTAAGAATTGTTACAGTAGCAATTAAATGGTGTCCAAAAGATTAGCTAATTCAATGGTAAAATTTTTAAATAGATATGATTTTTTCAAAATTATTAATGCCACGCAAGTGCTCATGCTCACAGTGAGTGACTGTTGCAAATTATTGATCAAAATTGATGAGCATTGTTTGCAACAAAACACATTACAGTTCAATCCATGAATCCATCAATAATGAAACTTTGCATGTATTGTGCCTGTAAAGGATGAATTGTAATAATCTGCTGTTTCTGCTGTTTTCTTTTATTTTTATAGGACCACATCTACCATCACCCCACCTCCTCAAACTGAAAACACCAGGTATCCTAAGATAAAATGACACATTTTACATGTTTAAGAATTGTTACAGTAGCAATTAAATGGTGTCCAAAAGATTAGCTAATTCAATGGTAAAATTTTTAAATAGATATGCTTTTTTCAAAATTATTAATGCCATGCAAGTGCTCATGCTCACAGTGAGTGACAATTGCAAATTATTGATCAAAATTGATGAGCATTGTTTGCAACAAAACACATTACACTATATTGTCTGGCATACTAAGTTAAATTTCATTATCCCTGTTTAGTAAACTACTTGGTATCAATGGGAAGTTCTTCTTTTTTTTTTTTTTTTACCCCAATAAGTTATAATCGTGTTGTTGGTGTTTTTGCATAATTTTCTGATAAATTCTTGCTGGTGTTGACAACTGGAAGCAACGAACAGAATAAAAGCATCATTAACATTTTTTCTCATCCATTCCATTGCCACCAATGACAGAAAGATTGTTTTCCAAAATTAAGTCTTTACAACCTAAAGCTTTGCATGTATTGTGCCTGTAATGGATGAATTGTAATAATCTGCTGTTTCTGCTGTTTTCTTTTATTTTTATAGGACCACATCTACCATCACCCCACCTCCTCAAATTGAAAACACCAGGTATACTAAGATAAAATTACATATTTCACATATTTTTGCAAAATTATAAATGTCATATTGCGCACACACACACACACACACACACACACACACACACTAAGCTTCTTATGTCTAATGCTACAGAAAAAGTATGCACTGACTTTACCACTCGATTGTCTTTAAGTGATTTATGCTGCCCATTTGTTTGAAATCTTTGTTTATTTGATATTTTGCTCTTCTGGTGACTCATTTACACAAATCAATGGCCTCGCAACTCAAACACAATCTTTTAAGGGGAACATTTGGTATCATAACTTTACATAGACATATCTTTTTTTCCAAGACTATTGAAAAGTACTTAAAATCTACAATATATAATTTATTTACTTTTCTAGCGTACATGGATTCTCTGCTGCTGTGGTGCCCTACCCATTCCTCATCTTCATTCTGGCTGCAATGCTTCTGGTGCCGTGATGCACACATTCACGTTTCCTATTTTAACACCATTAGTAAAATCGCTCTGTTTTTTCTAAGTACTTTATGTTGTTTTGTTTAATATGAGTAAATGAGGCAAGCATCATGAACAATTAATTTTGACTAGATGTGGGTCACAATTTACAACAGTTTTGTATGTTTTCAAAGTGTAATCCTGAAATTCATTTGTCAGCAATATCAACATTTTGTGATGAATTTTTCTTTGAAGAATTAAGATTTTATTTTGGAATATTGTTTTAGACAATACTTGTTTGAAGCCAGAGTTTCTTTTTGTGCATTAATTTTATTACAGGCTAATTATGACGAAATTACAATATTTAAATGTTGTAATTTCATTAAATTGTCTGTAGCATATTTTACAATCGTCCTTGGTGCTACATTGGAATAAAAAAAGATTAAAAAACTAAATGCGTGGTATCTGTTGACACATTGCAAATTTATAAAATAGTCAACATCTATATTCAATTCAGAGCAGTTTATTTAAGAAAGCCACTGTTAAATGTTACAGTTCTATTTCATAGATAATCCCCTTTTCATACAAAGTGTTTCACAATTGACAAAGGTTAGAAATTAATGTGTGGTCTTAAAATGTTTACATATTTTTTTAAACAGATTTATGTTGTGTAGATAATGATTACACAATACAAGACTACCAATAATGTTTCATATTTTTCATAACACTACGTATATATTTATTTTAATGTCAAGGTTCTGTTAGTTCGGTTGCTGGAAACATTTAGAGAAGTAATTATAGGTTAAAATCATTAAAAAGAGGATATACAGTTCAGTAAACAGACACTCTAGGGAAGTTAGAATACATGACAAATAATTATACAAAAATTTAACAATAAAGTGGAATATTTTTTTTTAACATTTGATACCTACTTCCTTATTTAGGCATTTGCTTTGAGTGTAAAAAATGTCTATCCTCAGTACCAACCAGTTTTATGTATGTGTGTATTTTGCTACTTATCTCCCATTTTCCTAGGCAAACCTTGCTATAACTGGGTTTACAACACCTAGGCCATAAAGTCTTTATGTTACAACTTTAGAGAAGGCAATACTCCTTTACATTGAAATTAGGTGACAGTGGTGGGGATTGGCAAACAAACTCATTGCCACATTCAAGAAACTAGTTTTCAATGATTTAAGCTTTGTGAAATAGTGCATTATCTGTCATGAAGTGAGTGTGTTGATGATGAGGATTTAGGCAGTGAGACCCAGGATAAGGTGGAGAAATAGTTTAATGCAGTTTAAAGTTGCACACAATACCAGGAACCACAGGTGAACGAGACACAAACACAAGCTTCAGGAGGCAAACAATGACAAGAATCCAGTGGGGAGCAGGAGACACAGGTGGGATTAAATACACTAGGGATTAATCAGGGGAACAAGACACAAAGACACAGGGACCAAATAGACCAAAATACATAGAGAAAACCCATATCCTCAGAGAATTTACTGGAAGTATCAAATGAAAGAGGGGTAAACTGTGGTCAAAAGGAATGAACATTGTCAACAGTAATACTAAAGTATGTGGTGGCAATGTTTTACTTGTACTCATTAACTAATGAGTTAATGAGTACTCATTAACTCATTAACTGTGGTCAAAAGGAATGAACATTGTCAACAGTAATGCTAAAGTATGTGGTGGCAATGTTTTACTTGTACTCATTAACTAAGTTAAGAAGTTACCACCACCTTGCCCACCTTTCATTTTTATGCCAAATTCAGATCCTTGATGCAGATTATTTTGACTGAAGACTCATTTGATCAAAAAAGCTTTTCCAGTTTCTGATTGTTCAGCTTTGCTGAGGTTGTGCAAATTGGGGTCTCAGATTCCTGTTCTTAGTTTGTAAAAGACATACCTGAGAGTTATATATGGTCTTGATCTTTCAGTTTTGTCATGTTTTTGGTTTGGTATTTGCCCTTCATTTATTCTACTGCCACATGACATTTGATATTTTAATTCTACTTTATCACAAAATTAAGTTTCCTCTTTTGTATCTGTTCCCCCTATTCACAAAAAAATTTGAATTTCATATCAAGAAGGTTCGTTTTGATTCACTACCAGCTCTTCCTCTTTAGCCATCTGACCTTGTATATAAATGTCTGAGTCTCAGTAAAGCCCTTGTCCTTATGTCTGTGTTTTTGGTTTGATTTGATATTATTTTGTTGATGAGCTTTTGAGTTTACCCAACATCTGCATGCCTGCATTTCTTTAACAACTCTCTGCAATGCCAAGACCAGCCAAGAAGATGCAAAACAGCATTTTTCTTGTCTGCTTGGTGGTTTCATCTACCCTCGCCGTGAGCATAGTAAGTATCTATGCTTTTATGTGAGCTACCATACGTTACTGACTGAATGTAATCTATTTTAAGTTTAAACAGAAAAACGTAGGACAAAAAAATAGTAGGAGTTATAGGAGTTATAACCTGAATTTCATGAATTTTCTTTTAACACATTTTAGACATATTATCTACAAATCTTTAAAACACAAATGTAATGTTGAATCTTCCTTAACAGTCAACCAAAACATCCAACTGGTTTTCAACTGTCAAGTTTTTTGCTCTCTTAAGCCACCTCAGCTTTTGCCCAAACTTGAAAAGACTTTCTTCTTCCAAAGAGATGCAGGAACAACTCATCTCAGTGATATCTTTTATTTTTCTTTTCTTTAGATGAATCTCATATGAACAAACGTGGTCACATGAGCAGTGATTCACATGAGTAGGTCACAGAGTAGTCAAAGAGTAGGTTGAAAACCTACAAATAGAAGAAATATTAATTACAAATAATTAGTTAATTTTAACTTTAAGTAACTAATTTCCTTAGTAATGATTTAATAATTTACCTGTAAATTAACAGTGAATGAATAAATAAACTATTCCAAAGAGTGTAATTAATTTGTTTCCAAACACATGAAAAACATTGCATCAAACAAATCTATTTTGGTCTTCTGAATGCAATTTGAATGATGTAAACTGTGAATAATGTCCATTCCTACCAGTGGTGTCTTTGAGGAAGCTTTCAGTTGAGGTTCTTTGTCTGAAGAGAGATCACTGTGAGCACAGGTGTGCCAAGTTACCTTATAGATTTGTCTGCTTAGCTTGAGAAGTGAAAGGGATGGGTGTGCTTGATTCTTTGCGAGGTGCGTGCCATTTGGGTGGAGATGGTGAAAACATTCAAAAGTGTAACATTTGCTGTTTTAACTTGACAGTTGTTAACAGTTAAACTAGTGGATGTAAAACCTCAAATAAGATGATTCACTTGTATATTTATTTTTACAAGATACTGTTTTTCATGACATTGTTTCACATATTCAGGATGCTTGTCTGCATCCTTAAGCTTCCTATAATCAGCCTTTTTGCATCTAAAAAAAATATTTTGACTTTACATTTTCACCAACTCTAAGCTTGTCTGAATTGTTCATTCCTTAAGACAACATGTAATAATAATTTAACTTCCTCTATGTACATTTCATTCATTGTAAACAATTGTTGATTTAAGAAGAGAAAAGGCCCGTTTTTACTTTTAAAGAAATTCCAGGAATGACTCACAACACAACAGCAAACTGGTTACGGCAAAAAATGCAAACTTTTAAAAAATATATTGAAGTGCGTGTTATTTTCGATGATATCTAGACAAATTTAGAAAAATACAGCTACTTTCCCAAAAAAAACAAAAAAAAAGAAACATATTTTCTCTGTTTCTTATAAGATTTTATATGAGGTTTTTTTATTTTTTATTCTTATATGTATGTTTTTTGTAGAAAGAAGCAAATATGATTGGTAAGTTATACTATGTTTTGTTTTTTCATATTATTTTATAAATTCTACTTTTTGGTCTTTATATACCATGATCTCCAAAGGAGTCATTTTGTGTTTTTTGCAGACATTGATGAGAACAAGAACACCACAGATGGTAAAACTGATTTTCTGTTAAAAGAAAAACAATTTTTACATCAAATTGTACAATGGATATTTATTACCTTTTAGTTCCTATTCTTTTTACTTTAAAAAAAAGTCATTAACTTTTATGTTTTATCTTAGATTTGTTAGTTGATGACATACACGAGGTAAGATTTTATTTTTGCAGGCAAACTTTGAATTTATTATTTTTTTAAACATTTTTTTACAAAAATTGTCACACAAATTCTTCTCGTATGATTATTATTTTAGGGGCCACAGAGTGCAAGAAGTACTATTTTAGGAGGATCCGGTTTGTGGAAATCCCCAGTTCCCTACGTGTTGGACAAAAGCCTCGGTAATTTCATTGGCTGACTTTAAAATATGCATGTGTGTATTACATTTCTTTGGTCGCGTGTTGGTTAGTTGATAAGGAAAGAAAGGATTACATTTATTGAAAGCAGAACATACAGCAAGCATTCATAAAAATGTAGTCATCACACCTTGAGCAAAAGAAAAGAAAAAAAGCAAAGCAGACTAAAGTGGAAATGTTTTGTTTTGTTTTACTTGAAATATGTCTTATTTACCAGCTGTTTAAAGAATCTAACTGTCTTTGTTGTTGTTATTTCTCCACTGCTATTTTTATTGACAAAGACCTGAATGCTAAAGGAGTCATCTTGAGAGCTTTTGACCAGTTCAGGGTGAAGTCATGCATTGACTTTAAACCAAGGGATACTGAGGAGTATTACCTTTCATTCCAAAACTTAGCTGGGTATGTATGTTTTGCATATTTATGCAAAGTTCAATAAATGCAACTCTGTAAACCTCACTTTTCACATTGAAATTTGTCTGTAGTCTTGTGTCAGGAATAATACATTTACAATGATTAAAAAAAGCATGAAAAATAGACAGAGAAATAATTAACAGTGTATAGTCACTTATTAGCCATGACCAGTATATAGTAAAACGATAATCTGTGCACTCACGCTGCTGTTTCTGACAATAATCTGTAATTTTTCTATTCTAGGTGCTGGTCATATGTTGGCCGAACACTCATCAACGGACAGGAGATCTCTATTGATGCAGGCTGTGATCACATTGCTATTGTTGAACATTTGATTCTTCATGCTCTTGGCTTCTACAATGAAGAAATCAGGCATGACAGGGATGACTATGTGCAGATAAACTTTGACAACGTCATAGCAGGTTTAATAATTTCATTACAGTGTACTTGTTCCATTTTGTTGCAACAAGATGTTTGATGAAATAAGGGTATAAATACTTTGTAATTGCTGGAATGGAAGTATAATTTCATAAAAACAACAAGTCAGGTAAACGTAGCTTATTCTGTATGATATTATCTCCTCGGTGCTACATTTAGCTTTAACAACTTTGAGGAAGTTTGATTCTGTACTTTGTGCAAAAAATGTGTAGTAAGACTTTCAACCACTTTGTAGATTTGCAGCAGGATTAATACTAATGTATTTTGTATTTCTAAAATATAATGTCTAATTATGAATCATTAACAACATTTATTTTTAAGTCTATTTTAATAAATAAAATATATTGTGTTCAGTATTTGCGTATTTTTATGTTCTTAGGACAAGAAGTTTTTTTGAAGAAGCTTGGCAGTGATCTGAGTGACACCCATAATGTGTCATATGACTACCTGTCAGTGATGCACTCTGGCAAAAATGTATTAAGCAATGGCAATGGTTCTACGATTATTACCAAAGACCCCAAATTCCAAAATGTTATTGGTCAAAGACTGGATATGAGTCCTCGAGATGCTCAAAAGTTGAAACTTCTCTACAAATGCAGTAAGTCCTACAATACTGATTGTTCAAATTACTAAAATAAATTGATTTTATTGTCAAACTTGACTTTGTGTACATATATACAACATAATGTCAAACTTGTGATAGAGGTAAAGTATCTAATGTATTACATGAATTATCAGGACTTTCCGGAAGCTAATTTTCTAGGTTTTACCCAAGGTATTATTTGATCTAGATATAAGGTGTAGCATGTATCGATCCTTTCAGCTAACTTGCACTTATGACATAATGAAACTTTGGTCAAGACAAAGATTTAAATATTTAAAATATTTTATTAACAGATTCCACAGTTGCCTTTATGTTTTTCTGTGACTTTTCTAATGGGATGATGTGCCAAATGAGCCAAATGAGCAGCTGTGCACAGAGTGGCAGTGAGTGGGAAGTGGTTACACAAGTTAATAGCGGTCCAAGCACTGACCACACCACTCTGCCTGCTGGAAACGGAGAAAAGGGTAAGCATATTCATTACATTTTATATTATAAAACATGAAATTGTTTGCACAAAGCATAATTATCAGACACAGGATAAAGTTCAAATGCACTCAAAATTAAATGTAATTGCATGTTCATGCATATCTGATTTATATTTGAACTAGTGTAAATATGTGAAATGATATATAGTTATAATCATATTTTTGTTTACATGTTATAAAAAGATACATAGTCTCTTTTTTTCTCACTGCCACACATTAAATCTGATCTTGTTTTCAATGTTTAGGTCTGTTTGGAATACCAAAATTATTTCTATTTGCTGAATTCAGTAACGAGAGAGAAAGATGACTTGATAAAATAAAGCAAAATTAGACATCACTACATATGTGATTTCTAACTCACATATGTAGTGAATTAGACATTGCATACTAACTTTAAAATTTTAGACTAATTAACCTGACATTTAGAAATAAAGAATGTTCAAACAGGAAAGATCTGACTCACTATGACTCATTGAAAAAAATTTGTCTGATTAAACAATGTTTGTAAATATTTGGTTTCAGCTGAATATGTATATAGGTTAATGAAAGAAAGATATTACCACATTGTTTTTAACCTTATAATTCTAGGTCAGGAAACAGGATATTTCATCCATGCTAACACATCATCAGGTCAAGTGGGAGATTCAGCTTGGCTTGGGACCAAAATCATGACTACTAAAAGGGAATGTAAAGTCCAATGTCTGCAGTTTTACTATTTCCACAGTGGAAATGAGTCAGATGAACTTAATATCTGGATCAGAGAGTTTCAGGATGAGCATGACACCAGAGGAACTCTCCGCCTCATGGGACAGATCACTGGTAATATCTGCGATAAAATCATTCAGATGCTTTTAGCAATTTCCCTAAGTATCTTATATTTTCACGATAATAAAGGCCTTTAAGTTCTATTTTATTTTCTTTACCATTGACAATATGCATTTCTACACGTGCACCGACCAAGGTATATCATGGTGACCTAAAAACATTGTTCCCAGGTTCACCAACATCTCACTGGAAGCTCCATCATGTGTCTCTCAAAGCCACCAAAAACTTTCAGGTGGTGTTTGAGGTTCGGAAAGGAGCAGGGAACTCTACAGGCGGCTTCTCCATTGATGACATCAATCTTTCTGAGACCGAGTGTCCACATGTGACCCTGCAGATTGATGACTTAGAGAGACTTTTAAACACAAGTAGCTTTGGAACTAGAATATACAGTCCACGGCAGTACTCCAAAGAGGGCTACGCTTACCGGATAGTTGTTGGACTCTACCAGGCATTCATTGGAATGTACGTGGAAATCTTGTCTGGTGACAATGATGACCAGCTGAAATGGCCTTGTCTACAAAAACAAGTGACCTTCCAAATGCTAGACCAAACCCCTGACATGAAAATGCAAATGTCAAAGCAATGGAGTGAAGTTACACACAAAACTCACAAGCTCCCTAATGGTAGGTGCACTACAAAACTTGGAAATTACTGTAAGGAAAATCTCCAATAATAAAGTGATAATATCTTCTTTGTCTTGTGTTAAAAATGATTTATATAAACAGGTATCAGTGCGTGGGCCAACCCTCGTAAAAATGGAAGCATAGTTTTTTATGAAAATGGTGAGTCAGTCTATGGTGGAATTTTTTTTGGGTACAGCTATTTTGCAATTTTGGAAGAACTGCAAACCAGGGAGTTTCTGAAGGGAGGTAGTGCCATCTTCATGTTCAGCTTTGAAGGTAAGTAGGCATGTTTTGTTCAGAGTAAATTAAATGCATGTATGATATTGCTTTCATACTAAAGACCCATAAAAGCCACATATTAATTTAATAAAAAGGGTAGATGCAAAAAGCAGCATTACTTGAGCAAACACAACACTGATATTGTTATTAAGAACATCTGGTGTTTGAAGTTTTATTTATATGACAAATAAAAACAGGACTGAATAAAAATTGAAGATGTTTAAACCATTGCAGAAAATTTGAAAATCCTCAAATAAAATTAGGTCTCTTCAGTAAACTGTTGTTTAATGCGACGGTATTTAAATAAATAGAGCTTCCTTTGGAATAAATAAACAACACTATGAGTCCTAGTAGGAAGAACTCATAATGTTGAGTTCTCTTAAAGAATTTTCTTAGAGATCCGTAACTGAAACAATGCTGGCTCATCCATTGTGTGGACTAACAAGTTCTATGTCAAACACCTTCTTCTACATTGATGAAAGGGAAATGTAGAGTATGATCTCCAGAAATCTTGGGGTAGGACCGATGGGCTGAGTGGGAGTGAAAAGTCAGGATTGTTTAAAAAAATAAAATAAAAAAAAACTTGTCTAGGTGATTAAACTGAATTTTCCTTTTCTTTTACTGTTACTAATTTTTAAAAAATCTTTTGGTAGATGTCACTCCTCTGGTTAATGGAAGCTCCCTACCATGTCCTCAAGTGCAACCAATGAACATCACAGCTCGCGCTACAAATTGGGATGGAGGCCCATGTTTCTTAACAGGGTGAGATTTAGCGTCGAATATCGTTTCACCGTAACAATGTACAAATCTTAAACAAGTGAGATAACCACAACTATCCCAGAAAATAAATACTTGACATCCAATTAGTGCTGTAATGTAGATAATCCAATAGACAAAATATGTAATGTAAAATATTTTTAAATGTTTTAATCATCTATTTTCTTTTCATTCTAGTGTTCCTGGGTTCTCTCCTGGTTTGGTTGCTTCTCTGGTGCTCACCCTCCTGCTGCCAATCATTTTTATGTTGGCTTGATGAGGCTATAGAGCCGTAGATCTTCCCTTCAAATATTTTGCCTTTGCACAAACATTAACAGGAATGCTTCTGAATCTCTATGGATATTTTTTAAAACTATGATTAAAAGAAAATGCTGCACTATAAGCAATTTTTTATTAAGAGCAATTGTATGGGATGAAAAACTTCCATTATATGAATGTTCGGTGGTGGGAAAACATTTTCTATCATATATATTTCTTGATGTTGTTAACATATTGGTAAAACAAAGATCTTACTGTTGACCTTCTTTTTATCACATTTGAAAGATCAACCAGTTTTAGATTGGTTTTAGGTTTGAATTTCCAATGCTGTATTTACCAATACACTATGCTTTTCTATGGATCTCTGGGCTTGGTGGCTTAATAAAGAAGATGAAAGTTTAAAAACAAATTGTGGTGCCTTTTATGCTGGTACAGGTGTCATAAACTACCACAAAATGTATTTTACTCAATGTTCCTTGTGCTAAACGTCACTGTGTTGTGTAGCCTTTTTTCACAGATGTGTAACAATATTAACTTTTATTGACCGCAGGCTTCAACCCTTGCTGCTTTTTCACTGCTTCCACTACTGTGAATAACATTTGATTTAACAGACAGACAGACAGACAGAAACTTTATCCAGTATAGAAAATTGTTCTGTCATACAGTCTAGCAACTACAAAAATATCCTTGTTCAACAATGATAGTGATAGCTATCAGTGAAAGGATCCTAACTCTATAGATTTTCTTCAACAAATAAGAAATAGGAATATGTGCAAATAAAAGCCTTTATTAAATCATGAGCGAGGATGGTATGGTGAGGTTTCATAAATATTTAGGGGTGTAATATAAATTCAATTTAATTCATTTTATTTGCAGAGCAAAAATTCACAATGAACGTCATCTCACTGCACTTTACAAACAAAAATAAAATGTAGACATAACTACACACATTCAAATTACAACAAGGGATTGAATTTTTTAGAAGGTCACTAATTTCCTACTGATTTTGTCAGCAAGAAAATTTTCAACAAACACTCCATTTTCTCAAGACACCACTTTTGGTATATTTTCAATCCTTGTTTTAAAGTAGTCAAGTCATTTTAGCTTGTTATTCCAGTTAGTACAAAAAACTATGGAAACCCATTTGATTGCATCGAGTCTTTAATTTTGCAGCAGTCGCTCTGACTGATCATGCATGAAAGCAGAACTGCTCTCTAACAGATAGAAACCTGGAGCAGAATCTGCCTTTGTGTGAACAGCTGTCTACTGCAAAGGACACGGGTTTGGAGAAGACAGAGCAAACACACACTCTCTTTTTCATATATAATTTTTGCTTGGCTTTGACTTTTGTCTCCTCACCTGCAGTTTCTGGTACAAAAAAGTCTATCCATTGGCTTCACATAAAGACATAGGTTTCACAAAGCCTTGCAGCATTTTTCTTACATCTCATCCGTCCAAAGGTCGTCCTCTTCAATTTCTTCCGTCTCCTTTCACTTGTATGTTCTTTATCACCTTTGCCTGCCACACTGTCCCTATTATTGTTCTGTTGATCTTTTGCTTCTTCCCTGCTCTTCACTGACTTCTGTTGTGCTTAAAAAATTTAATTATTTAAAGAAAACCTCCCTGTTACCTATGCAAATCTTCAAACTCTGTCATACCAGTTTCCAAGCTCAATCCAGTTTCCACTTGGTCTTTTGGCCTCCAAGATTATTATTTTTTCCGTCTTAGAACTAAAGCAAATGTTTCAAAGGTTCACATTTCTCACAACACTACCCAAGCACGCACATCTGAAATTTTTTTAAACCTAAAGGGAAATTGACTTATTCATCTCAAAAGATCCCAAATTCCAGGAAATATTAACTGAATCAAGAATCCCTTACAAATGTTTTGTGGTCATGTGTTTCAACAGCAATAAATGGAATCATGGTGAGTTTTTATTTATTCATTTACCCTTTAATCATACAAGTTGCACCATGGAGACACATGATCTCATTTCAGACATCTGTTTAGTCAAAAACAAACAAAAAAATACAAACACATATACAAAATACCTTTAGCCAAAAGACAGTTCAATTTTGAATTGTCGGTTTTTATAACATCTGGTTATTTTGTGCTGTTAAAACTGTACTTTTCCTCCTGTAGATGATCTTTCTGAATAGAAAACTGATCAGAAGGATGTGTCAAATTGCTCATATAAGAATAAAAAAATAAAAAAATAATTCCTGAACAGGACTTAGCTAATGCATTCATCTTGCATTGTTCATTTTCAGTGTTGTGAAGTAACGAAGTACAAATACTTCGTTACTGTACTTAAGTACAATTTTCGTGTATCTGTACTTTACTTAAGTAGATTTAATAATGGGTACTTTAGACTTTTACTCCACTACATTTTACAGTAAGTATCTGTACTTTCTACTTCACTACATTTCTACAAAACCGTCGCGTTA
>CAEFZX010014171.1:0-16904 GCA_903066825.1 Alfaro cultratus | reverse complement strand
ATTTATTTTAATTTTTTTTCTGAAATGCTGTAACAGAATGCACAACATACAACATTTAATTATCTCACCTCTGAAGTGCAGCACATTTCATTCTTTAGGATGTTTAAACTCAAAGCAGAGCTGTGATTCTAGAATCTGATTCAATATTTCTCCTATCATGTATACGGGCTGTGATGCAACTCTGTTGATCAAATGTACATACTGTGATCTAAAACCTGAACCAGTTAAACAAGATGGGAATAAATGTCATCTTTGATGACATCTTTGATGACATTTATTCCGTCTGCTATTAAACTTAAAGTGTTCGGTAAGGTGGAGCTGATGATTGATTAATAAGTTTTATAAGTTCTCAGTCATACATGCACAGATACTAGATATGTTCCAAGAAAAGTACTTCACGGCATAATGACCTTAGTTTGTGATTCATACAGCAAATCCTGTGGTTGATCATTTCCATATGTGCAAAGCTATAAGACACATATCTTTGACAGAGTTCTTTATAATGCCACACTACTAGTTTTATCTTAAAAGAGACTTTCCTGAGAATATTCCTCCCAAAAGCACTGAAAATTATGACTCAATCTCTGATGCACACACCTCCCTCAAAGCTTTCGTGGAAAAGCTACAACAGCTTTTCATATCCTCAAAATACTTTTTTATTTAGAAAATACAGCTGAGCTCCATCCTTTTCTGTACGTAAATAAAGCAATCTTACCTTCTGAACTTTTCTGGGTAGCATACCCCAAACACACATCTGCTAGCTCTGAGTATTAGATATTTCTTTTATTTTATTTTACAGCTAAGTCATAAATCTGACATGCAGGCAGCAACAACAATAGTTACCATCATGTGATAGTCCTCATGGCCTTCGATGGGTTCGGACACTACATTTTTAATAGAGCCCATTGGAACTTTCTCTGTTCTCTCTGCAAGTGAGAAAACATAAGCATAACTGCATTAACACAGTCAGCATCGCCGCACCGCTGGGACCTCAGTCAGGAATCATAACGTCACCTTTTGTTCCGATCCACAACTGATCTTGCTCCAGTTTGAATGTGAGTCTTACTTTTCCTCCGGATTTGTTAAACATTCCGGATAAAGGCACTGTTGGTAATCGTTCCTGTTGGTATGTTAAAGGAGCTATTAATCCCTTGTAAGTTCACTTAAAAGACAAAACATATGTTGGAAAGCTGTAGCTAACTTAAATGAGCTCTAATCATCACCCCTCACCTTTGTTCCTTTGATAGCTGGCATTATATCTTCTGGTTTACCTTTGTCCAGTACTTTCCTGTGTTGCTGAAGACACAATGAAGGTTTTTAAAAAAATCCATACAACTTCAATATTTAACAGTGATGTTGAAAAATCTTACCTTTTGCCTGCATAAGGGCTCTTTCTTGTTTTCCTCGGCTTTAACTTCCTGCTGAATAACCTCTTTCGGTGTGTTAACAGCTAATACATCATTTATTGTAGATCCAACCACCATTATTTTTGCCCCGTTTGTAACCTTTATGTCACGTAGCGTCTTATCCTCCGGAAGCAGTCCTTTGTACATCACTTTCTGCATTGCTGGTGGAAGACCTAAAAACGAATGTGAGAACTCCTTCAGTTCTTGGCCAACAACATTTGTTATGAAATGTAATATAAAAGTAATTTAAACAATTTCACTCTCCTACCAGTGAGTGCATGGATCCTCTCTTTTAGCTTGGCTCCGGTGCTGTCAACAGGAATTTTCAGGTCGTATTTGTTCTTGTTCCAGATAATCTTCAAGTCCACCGTTTCCTGCTTGTCGTTTGCGTCGTCGCCATTGCTAATACTAGAGTCCTGAGTTGTGGCATTTCCTGCATCTGTGAGAGATGTAGATTCTGCATCGGCCTTTTCCACATTTTCACCAAATGCTTCAGCTTCTTTTGGCTTTGCCTCAGTCTCAGTGTCCATTACGGCTCCTTCACCTCCTGCAAAAGCATCCGGTTTATATTTATTTAAATAAAATTAAACAAGAATTCCTGGAATATATGTCAGCAGAAAACGGTCTATTCCAGAGAAAATGTATATGAATATAATTATTTAAGACTAAAGAAAGAGTAAAACAAATCTTTAGTTACTACAAGTAACTATAGACAAAACACTAAAGTCAGCATAGTGTTATGATCAAATGTTATTAATAAAACTGGGTAAGTTTTAATTTTAGATCAAAGTGTGTGATATATTTCTAAATCAACAACAAATAAAATGCAAATGTTTAATCCCATACCACTTATCCATATTACTGAGCGCAGAAAGGGAACACCTCACATGAGCTTTACTACTTTTGAGCATAGTCTACAAGAGCTTCAGCACTTTAAATTCTTGGTTATAAAACCAGATAGAAATTTAGAAACATCTTGTGGCACACAACTCATTTTTATACATAAAAGAAATTAGGTATGAACACTAAAACCATCAAAGTACATGGCAAAGAGGTAAAACAAAAAGCAGCTTTCCACCATATTTCACGTTTGGCCAGTAATCATAATCCTAATAAACATATGTAGCATGTTATTCTGAAAGTCTAACAATTAAGAATATTTTAACTGATAATTAGAGCAAACACATTTGTTATCTTGTTTACTGAACTACTGATGTCCCGTGAAACACTGAATTCCAAGAGAAAATGTGATTCTGGGCCTCCTGAGTTTGCTGCCTTTGAGCAAACAAAACACTGAACTTTCTGCAGAAAAACATCTGTCTAGTTGGTTTACATTTTCACCTAAAACCAAATTATAAGCATATTATGTTGCTTAATGAAGTTTTTTATGCTATACAAAAATGTTTCAAGATTACCTTGTATCCTTTATAGTAGCAGTGTGCATATATAGTCAGTGGGACTTCATGAGAATCTATTTGAGTACTGCTTGAGATTCCCCTGCTCATCTGAACATTTAAGGTGGGAAGATGTTTTTTTAGACAACACATTGAAGATTCTCCTAGTTTCGCTTTTTTTTTTTCTCCGCCGCATTCTCTCTCGGGGTCTTTCTAGCTCTTTCTATCGCTCACATTTAATAAAAGTCACCACAGTGTTTTGTACCATGAACGAAATTTTAAAAAAAAAACTAAATAAACAAATGCAAATTATGCAATTATGGCAGACAAAACAACAAAAACACCAAACACCCTAAAACTGAGGATTTTAGTCAAAGTAGTCCCATTACCGTGAGCCGTGCATGAGATTCCAGTACTTTCGTTAATAATCTTTAATTGTCTTATATATGTAATGATAATTTACGGTCAAATGCTCAGACTTGTTAATGCTTTCGACCTTAATAGCAGCTGTCGTCAAATGTAGATAAATGTAACTGATGTTAGCTATCGTTAACGTTTGCTAGCAGGACCGCTGCTGAACATTTACAGAAAAAAACGTAGCACATTTACATCACCGTCTAATAACAACAGCATGTTTCAAAGACTAAATTAGACATCTGTGACATTTTATTGCTACAACATAAACGCAAACTAAAAATGTTCTGTGTATTTTTGCTAAATTTTCTCTATACCCACCATCCTGCGTCGCCATGATGATTGTGTACAATCTGTCGGTTTGTGGCAAAGAGGATACAGGAAGCAGGATGACTCCGATACCACTAAGAAAAGTCTAAAATAAGTTAGTTATGGCACGCCAATAAATTTATATGGATGGTAACAATGTGTTAATATAATTTAATTGTTCAAAATATATGTATAAAAATATAGTTACGCAAACTTGACTTAGTTAAAGCCTTTGTAGACAATTTATCGTAAAACGGATGTGATAGAAACGCGCATGCGCACTTGGAGAATATTTTACGTGGAAAATATGTTTAACTATCCAAATATATGTAATTTTGTTGTCAGTTTAATTGGGAAAATGAGAACCACGAAATAATATTTGTTAAAAATTGATTTTAAAAGAAATAATTTGAAACTAAATGTAGACATGTACATAGTAGTCATATCTGGAAAACGTGGATGTGAAGGCGGAAGTAAGTGGGAGTGTACGCTCTTGTTGTTTTGCGCATCTTTGCACTGTAGCAGCCAAGACAGACGTCGAACGATGGGACTTTTAATCTTGTTTTTCGTCTTTGAAAATACCTTGGAATTCAAAATAAAATCAGATGGATTTGCCAGCCGCTTGAAAATATTTTAAAAAGCAATACAACTATGTCAAAAATAACAATTAAAGACAGCCTACTGGGATAATATCTCAATTTCACTTTTTTTGCTTTTAAACACTTTGGATTCTCAAAACTGAAAGCTAAATAGAGTCACAATACACAGAAGAGTATATTGTATAAATCTCTGATTACTTTGTAACACAATCATTGTTTTGCAATTGTTGAAGTTTTTATTCACATTTAGCAAATGTTCAGTCATTTTCATGAAGGTACGTTCCCTGAGCCACCTGCGGACGGCAGCAAACGCAAATTACCACAAATTACGCGGATAGAAGAAGAGTCAGAACCCAGAGCTACTGTCACGACCGTCCTCATGACGACGAAAGAAAAAGTCTGAGTGAAAAGGAAAATGAGCGGAAAAAACTGCTTGTAATTAAAGTCACAAGTTGTCATGTGTACTCTGTATAATAGGAAGGAAGTGTTCTCGTGTACAGTGCTCCACTGTTGCTTTCTGTTTGCATCTTATCAGTGCTCCTCTGGTTGCTGTTTGCGAATAAAACTGTAACTAAACAGTTAGTAAACTTTGTAAAAAATGGAGACATTCGGGTCCTCCAGTGTTTAAGAGTTGTAGGTGGAATTCATCGACAGAGGACGTTAAAAGCACTAATACTTATAATGTATTAGGAGGGAAAAAAAGAAGACAGAATGGCAGACAGAAGGACTTACAACGTTGTGGTTTTGGGTGTAGGATTTCTGTTCATTTTCACCGCCTTCACCACCTGTGGGAACATTGAAGTAAGTTCAAAAACTATCATCTATTTACCGTGGTGCTTTTAGTTTGTAGTGTGGATTCCTCAAATGCTGATTTTGCAGATTGAAGATGTATTTGAATTAAAACAATGTCTCAAAAATGAAATCTTGTGTTACAAATCAACACGTGCAACTCGCAGCTATTGTTTATTTACTTTGTTCTGTACTATAGCTATACGTTTTATAAATGGAAGCATAAAGAAGAACATCAGTCTGCTTCTGTTTTTTGTAAAGTGAAGGAAATGGAAGTCAGAGGAGTTAGTCAGGCGCTTCTCGTGTTTCTGATTTTCTTCAATGGTCAGTGAAATTATCAAACAGGATGAATGACCTGAGGCTAAATAGGCTCTAAACTCTTTTGACAACCCTAATTCATTTTTTACTTAGATATTTTTTTCCCCCTTTCAGCAAACTGTGGTGAAAAGTCTGAACAATTCAACCTTCAGCGGAAGTGGTTTCCACAGGTAAAAGAAAGAAAGAAAAAGTTTATTTCACCAAATTAAAAACGCATAAAGATTCTAACTGTATTTTCTTTACTTCTTCTGAAGTCTAGGGATCATCTATGGAGTTTTTTCGTTCTCCAATCTGGTTGCACCAACTGTTGTTACAGTTATTGGAGCGAAACTGACCATGTTTTTGAGCGGCCTACTTTACAGGTAAACTTGGCTGTGCTGAGTAGAGAAAGAGAAGTAAGGAGGACACAAATGCTTAAACATGTGGCTCATGGCTGTGCTTTTGTTTAGTGGTTACATTGCAGTGTTCATCATGCCCTCTACTTGGTCATTTTACCTGACCTCTGTTCTCATCGGTGTAGGAGCAGCATGTAAGTTCCCATTTCATAAATTCTCTCCCTATATTTTGATTAGTTATAAAATTGTATTGTAAGTTTTGTTATCCCTACTCCTTTGTGCAATGCACTGATACACTTGAAGCAAATCAGACCCTCAGCATGATGCTACCACCTCCATGCCTGACATGACTCATCTAAACATAGTTGTGCTTATAGTGACCAAATAGCTCAATTTATATCAGCAAATTTTAGTTGCGCTTGAAAGTGTCAGTTTAAAAACCTCACTTCTCCGTGGACAGAGACGGCGGTAATCTGGACTCTTCCAGTTTTTAATAAATGTGCTGCAGTCCTTTTGGCTTCCCGTCTGTTTGTAAACATCCTAACCAATCTTCTTCTTTAGAGAGTGACAATTTTCTGCAGATGTTTGCAGCTTAGACCCAGTTGGGTGTACAAAAAGGACAATATGAAACACACACAAAACTGGTTTTGAAATGGACATATTGGTATTGAATTTAGAAATAGGCTATCCCAGATCCTCAAATCTGTTGGAAATTTTGTGGACTGTGCTCAAACGCAAGGTCCGTCTCAAAATTACAGAAAGTTTAGAAAAACTCTCCATAGAAGAGTGGTCAGATATCCAGTCAGAATTCTCAGAAGCCTGTTGATGGCCACAAAAAATCTGTGGTCAAAATTAAACTATCTTGAAAACCTAAAATGAATTATTCCCAATAATGAGTTTATGTAAACTTTTCACCGACCCTATATTTATATAAATAAAAAGACCCGAAGCAGCTATACTTTTTGTAGTTGTCTCTAAGCTTAATAGGTCTCACTGAGAATACATAGTGAAAGAGCATACAGGGTATTAAGAATAGCTGAAGAAATTTAAAGCTCGTAAATAGTTCAGCATGCTTGCCTTGGGCTACTGCAGCCCATGGAAGCTGTTTGCGGTAAAAATTAAATTAAAAAAAAGAATCAAAGTTGTGGTTAATCATGCGTACAGGGATTATTGCGCCTGGAATACGACGATGCTATAAACAGTGTATCCTGAATTAGAACTTAAATGGGTTAGGAACTGTGTCTCCAAGTAACACAGAGCATCTTGAGTTTACTCATAAATGTTGGTGAAAATACAGAGAAGACCGTCTACTTACTATTTAAAGGAATAACACAAAAAATGATTTGGAGCAGTTGTTTTAAGTTTTCTTATTTAATGCTGCCTCAAAACACTGCAGTGAGTTGCATTTTTTATCTTTGGGCCACTGAATATTTGAATGCATTACTTGCTTACATACTAGTGTCATTTATCCCTTCTTGTCAGCAGCTGAGTGGTAAACATCTATTCCCTCCCTCTCTGTGTCGTGCAGTGCTCTGGACTGCGCAGGGGCACTTCCTGGTGGAAAACTCCGAAGCTTCCACCATCAACAGGAACACCGGGTTGTTCTGGGGTCTACTGCAATGCAGGTAGCTACACGTTATACTCCAGGCTCAGTCAAAATGGGAATGCATGCATGCGGTAATTGCTCAAAACACATCTTATTTCAGAACTTGAATTATTGTATATGGAAGAATTAATAGAAGAGCAACTTTTGTTGTATTTGGGGATTTAAGATTCCTCATACCAGTTTTTAATTAATCCTCATTGTATAATGCGTTCCTAAAATTTGAGGAACTTTTATTTTTTAATATTTTCTTAATTCTTAATGCTAAGTCTCTACATTTACCCAGGACTTAATTGTACTCAAGCTGAAAGAATTCCTGTCCAGAACACATTACGTCTCGGCAGGATATGTGCTCTTCATTTACCATAATCAGATTTTAATAAAACACGCTGCTGCCGTTAGACACATCAAAGCTCCTTAAAAGCACAGCAAGCAAGATTTGGCCCTTTTCGTTTCTTGGATTTGGCCCATTTCTCATGCACGCCGGCTTGGACAGCTAATTTGTGTTTGCTCCAATTTGCAAATTGAATTAGTATTATAATTACATTGGCTGTCACCTGTGCCAAAGCTCCCAATAGGGCCATGCTAATCTGACTCTGCAGGGATGATCACGGCCGTAATAAACTTATGATTCAGTCGCTCACAGGCTGCAAACACAAACACAGAATGTCACTGTTAGCAGTCATGAATAGCCTCTGCTTCTCCTCACCGGGGTTCTTGGAAGGAGACCATATGTATACGGATATTTAATCAAAGACAGAAACAAATCTAGATATTTAATGGAGCGTTTTTTGGGGTTTTTTTTTTTTTTTTGAAACCTCGCTTATTTATGTGAAAACCTCACCGCGGGCAGAAATTCATTATTTCTAAAAAAAAATAAAATTAATGTAGGTAACATTTTCTACCACTTAAACATAATTTTTCAAATGGTTCACTTAACATCTTGCTCATAGGTTTTTTTTAAAATTACACTAATCCACCAAGTGGAAAAACATCAATTAAAGGTCACAGCTTTTTAAGCTCCAAAAAGCAGAAAAGAGGCTTGATGCATACAGATTATGGGTTATGTTTAAAGGGTAAAATGCTTAAAACTTATACAGACCGGCTATAATTATCATGAAAGTTGATGAGATTTTTCTCATTCTTAAAATGTCTGCATAATTATTAAGACATCCGTGAGCACAAGGAAGTCATATTATTTAATCATGGCCTGCTGCCTTAAAAGCACCTTGCAAAAATGAAATAAAAAAAAAAGTCATTATAAAACAAGTAGAAGGGTAAGAAAAAATATTGTTGTGGAAAAATTATAGAATTCCCTGTAATTTCCGTTTTTACTCACACAACTGGCAAGCTTCTATTTTTTTTTTTTACATTTTGAGAAAATACAAACTAAATGGTTAAGATTATTAGAAAGAAACAACACAGCAGATCAAGAAATACTTCAAAGCATCAACTTAAAGAAACATTCCTTGAAGCAATTGAGAACTTCTTTTTTTGAGTTTAAGTCATAGTAAGTTAATCAGTTGCAGGTTGAGGAAAATAAGCCCAGACCAGAAGATGGTGCAGAGCTAAAGCTGTGTGTGCAGTGTTTCCCTTCCTCCTAACAACATATCTTTTCTAAACCGGACAGCTTAGTTCTCATGGTTACAATTCATAAAACATTTCTAAAAGCTCCTTCAGGCATAACCACATGATATTAAATAGAGTTGAGATAGAGAACAACCTTCTTTTTCAGATGAATAGTTTAGTTTTTTTTCCTCTAGCAGGTCTAAGTTGAACACTGTTGTTTAGTCGTCTCTTTACGGCAAACATGAAAATTAATTGATGGACAAGATTCCATATTCCTCTCATTTGTGCACCCTGTTTAACTACTGACCGATGATTGAAATGCAAGATTTTTTTTCTATTCTGAAATATAATTTTGCAAATGTGCGTTGCTGAAATTCAATTAGGTTTTGTGTGTTCCACAATGTTTTCACAAGGGGTCCCCAGACGGAGGTCATGCATAATCTTAATCTCACTGTAGCACACAAAAGCTCACAGCCATAACAGAACTTCAACATCTTTATGCCACAAAATAAATAAACAAATACGTACATTTCACAAAGTCTTTCTAATATCCCCATTCCTACAAAGAATTATGTTTTACCACAGATTTAGTTGAGAAGGAAACAATGTTGGGTCTGTGAGTATAAAAGATCTGCCACTGCTAGGCCTCCCCCACTCCTCCTTAGCACAACTCCTGGTGAACATCAAATAAAATCAATCTTCTTAACACCAAGTCGCAATCCATTCTAGTATATTTCTAATCTTTATTTCAGCTACAAAATACATGTGTTTTTCTCAGACTTGCATGCTTTTCGCTCACGTGAGCATGGAGCAATAGTAGATTCATTCGTTTAAAAAAATCAATGATACAGATGAAAACATTGGAAGAAAAAGGAAAGCAACTCCACCTAGAACCATGCTCAAAATGACACATGGACAGACTTACTGCTGCTCAGTAGCAGGTTTTGCATGACAGCTGCTGATGTGTTACATTATGGGACTTTTCAGAGAGACAACATTTGTTCTTTTATGTAACGACAAGCAGAGGCTATATTTTACATTTCATTGTGGGGATTTCTGTGGGTGCCTCGCTCCATAAACTTCACACAGAATGCTGACACTGGGATAACATGGCATATAGTGAATATACAGCGTACTATATAATATATAAAGAGCAATTGTGGGCAGTGTGTACTTGTACAGCAGGCTTGATTTAAAAGCTCCCTAAAGGGAAAGTGGGCGGCATATTTATGGACGGGTGAAAACAAACAGGCCAGCTGTGCTAATGATCAGAAAGACAATAGAAGCTTGTTTTCCATTCATTAATAGAGTCTCTTTCATTTGCAGCATGCTGTTTGGGAATCTTTACATTTACCTCGACTGGAATGGAAAATCAGAAATATCAGGTGAAGTCAGACTCGGCTAATTACCGTTTTGATTATAAAAGCAAAAATGTTGCACGATGATGCAAGTAAATCATCATCACACAGGATTATATGACTGGGTGGTAATTATAAATCTGTCTCAGCTCAACGGTCTTAAAATATCTTTCGCCTTTTATTAAAGCCGTTTATTTTAATCTCAGACAGCAGCAGGAGGAATATTTTCCTGTTCCTCCTGGTCTCCTCCATCCTTGGCACGCTCAGCTTCCTGGTCTTGAGGACGAGTCAGCGTGAAGAGGAGCCGCAGTCTGAAGAGGAAGGGCAGTCGCTGCTCTCAACGCGCACAATGTAAAGGACCGTCCTTCAGATAATTACACCTCTTTCCCTGCGGTCTTACAAAATCAACCAGAATGTACTGAGGTCGTCACTCAGGAATAACATAACGAATCAAAGAGGAAACAGTTGTGAATTTACTTTTTTTTTTTTATCCACAAGATGATTTTCCTCCAAATTGCCCGCCTTTGATTTTCCAAGTGTTTGTCAAGATGAACGTAATGGTACAGCTTTGCAGAAATTTGGAACCGGATTTGTCCTTCAAAAAAATTACACTGGAATTATTTTTGTCCAGGTTTTTGTAACTTTGACGTAGTCAAGCCCAGTGACGGCACTCAAGAAGAGTAGGCTGCAATCAGGCAGATCTTGGCCAGCTAAGAAGGAGAACTGTTGAGTGTGGCAAGAAAGGCCCTCCATATGTTTTTGTTTCCAGGCGTGTTTTAATTTCCATGAATGTGGATAAGGACCTGAAAAGAAAGACGACTGAAAGTCAGATGAGAAGTATTTATGCCCAATAGCTTTTCCAAATGGCACGTAAAGAAACTAAGCGTCTTAAAGATGTAGTTCACTTCATGTTTCCTCGGGAGTAAATCAAGGCATTTCTTTGTGTTGCCGAGTAATTGATTTCGATTGATCACTTCGAGCATTGTAGAAGTTTAACACCAATGTCTCTTCTGCTGTTTAGGTACAAGAACAGAGCAAACACCGCTCTGCAGGATACCAAAACAGAGTTCCGTAAGTTTTTATTTAGACTTTATTTAAATATTACACAGGATCAGAAAAGATGTCACTTTTACTGCATTTCTGATCCTGAGTTCAAATGATAAAATCCCTTGCTTACAGTGCTCTCCACAAATATTTGAAACCCAGGTAAAAACGTTTTTAAGGAATCTAAAAATAAAAATATCTTTTCTTGCAAAGACATAATCTGACACATTTCTCTTACAGTGAGTTTGCCATTTGTTTTAATTGCAGCAAAATAAACCTTCATCTTCATTCAGTCTTCTTTGCAAAAGCTTGTTGTTTTGTTTAGTCATATTTGACTGTGATTTCTCTTCTCTTTCCTGTTTTGAAGCTAAGAGAAATTGACTTTTTATGAACCTGTCAATATTTATACCCCAGGGAAACAGGAGGTTATGGTCGGGTTACCTGCTAATCTGATTCATAAAAAAAAAAACAAAAAAAAAAACAGGTTTGAGTTGTGCAGTTATTGTTGGAGGTGCAAATGGTTTTGCACCTCCAAAACCATTTTCTGCCCTAAATGATTTCTTTCTTAACGTCACACTTTCTTTCTCGTTGAACATGCACTTAAATCAAAGGTTGGAATATTATGTTGCAGCCTACACAATTATAAGACTGCTGACTTGACAGTTGTCCAGACGACAGTCATAAAAAGTTATTGATAGAGAAGTTGACTATTCACAATGTTCTGTGTGACATTATATCAGTGGAAAGTTGAGTGAAAGGAAAATGTGGTAAAAAATGATTAAAATACACAAAAATAACTGAAACATTTTGCTCTAGTTTTAATAAGTCTGTCTAATTTATGAGGCATTATCACTACATGTGGGTTTTATAATTGAGTTGATAATATTTACATTTATTGAGATGCACTCAATAAATACACAAGCTGCTACATTTAGGGTCACAGTGTATATAATTGTATATAATTAAATAAAGTTAATAAGGAATAATAAAAAAGAATAATTCTGAGAATGTTGTTAACATATAAATCCAAACATGATATATTTTCTTATGTATTTCACTGAGAAACTTTTGGAGGAGTAATTCTGTTCAAACACTAAGTACTTTATGGAAAAATGTTTTAAAAAAAAATCTTACATTTACTTAATTTTGGTGATCACTACAGTCTATCTTGAGCTTTGTGTTGTAAATGAGGCCCAAAATGACTGATGGCATCACAATGCTGTGCTTTTTTTCACCCAATAGTTTTTCACAGCTGATATGAAACCATTAGAGATCTAAGAGACCCCCCCCCGCTTCCACCCATTCCCCCCCCCCAAAAAAAACTTGACATTTTCCTTTTGTTTCCTGGTGATTTGTATTTTCGTCACATCTGACTGCTTCCATTCTGCAGCTAGCAGGCAGTTTTGTTTTTCTTCAAGTAAAACTTGCTTTCATGTGGATAAAAATCTCCCTGCTACGCGACAGAGTACACAGACAGTGCCTTAGCATGAGTTTATCTCAGATTATCTCTCTGTTTGTCAACTGGAAACTCTGCCGCAGTTGCTCCTGCTTTCAGTGCTGCCCCGGGTTGTTTGGATGATCTGATTGCTCTTTGTCTCGTGTGTATCTTGTGCACACGTAGACTTGTGTGCACCTGCCTCGAAAGATATCGGGTTTATCAAAGATGCATGCTGATTCATGTCAGAAAGGGCATCAAGGCATACATAAACAAACCTACTGGGATTTCTGCCCTAAAATCTAGATTTCTCTAACAGCCTGAATGGAAGCCTCTCCTGGGTGCTTTGCTTTCTGCATTTAAATGTGGCTCTTTGGCTCATTTTTTCCTCTTCCATCCTCTTCCAGCACAGAACTTTAATTCTAAGGAGAAAATTGGGCTTTAATGTCTGCATTTTAATCCACGCTTTGTGAAGCAGTAAACGAGGCATATTTGTTCAAAAAATATGGCTTCATTAGCAATTCAAATGAGTGCATTGGATTCTATTTTTTCTTTTCTTACAGAAACCATCCTGCATCTATTGAAGACAAAAACGATAATGCTCCTGAGTCCCTGCATGGTCTACAGCGGTAGGGGAAATGTAGAAAATCGTCCTGCCTCTTGTGAAATGCTTGAAGTTGGAGCTGAAAACACACTGTCCCGGTTCTCCAGGGCTTGAGCTGTCTTTCTACAGCGGAGTGTACGGAACGTGCATTGGCGCAACTGCCCACTTTGGAGAAGCAGCCAAGGGCTTGATTGGGATCTCTGGGATAGTGGTGGGCATCGGAGAAGTAGTAGGTGGGTTAACGCACTGCTCTCAGAGATTTAGAAACCCATTAGAGGTTCTTGAAGTATTCTTTGTCCCATCAGGTGGGGGGTTGTTTGGACTCTTGTGCAAAAACAGTCGCTTCAGGCGAACCTCGGTGGTGTTTCTGGGGATGGTCGTCCATTTCGTCGCTTCCTACCTGATTTTCCTCAACATCCCAGATGACGCGCCTGTCGTCGTTGAAACCACCACACAAAAAAATCCATTTCTAAGCCCATCGTAGGTGGTTTCTCTCATTATTTAACATGAGGGAATTCAAGCTTCCAGATAGGCAGTTGTTATTCATGTCATGTTATTAATAAGCATTTTGTTTTCTCCTTCAGTGCATCCATTGCCCTGCTGTGCTCCTTCCTGCTTGGACTTGGAGATAGTTGCTTCAACACGCAGCTCTACAGCATATTGGGCTATGTTTACGCCGAACAAAGCACGCCTGCCTTCGCCATCTTTAAATTCATCCAGGTAATCCTCGATTGCCAATTCTCAGACATTGTTAGCAGAGCCGAGCAAAGCTCAGTCAAAATGTTGTCCTGTCAAGTGTGAAATAAATTCAGCTGAAGCCTCATTAATAGGGATGGAAGGTGTCAGAAAGGCAAATCTTCACCTCGCCCTCTTTTCTTTGCAGCATAGTTGATCTTGAAAAAGAATTACCTCTAGGAAATTGTGATATTTTCTAAGCTTGCTTTTCAAATAGTGGAACATATTTTTCAAGGTATTACAAATGAGCAAGTCTTTTAACTCTATGTTGGCATGCAGTGCTATGAAAAAAAAGTATTTGTCTTCATACAAATTTCTTTCTTTTTTCTTTTTAGCAGTTTACATTTGAGAATTTTATTTCATAATGGAGAAAGCTATCCAAACATCAAATGTGAAAATCACTGCTGATCAAATAAGCCACAAAGTTCTTTATCACCAATAAACACTCTGCTGGAACAGTCAATTGTTTGATTTAGGGACCAATTATATTTTTACACTGAAACGGGTTGTCAATAGATTAAATACTCATTTGAAAGCTGCTTTTTGTGTTTACTCAGATTAGCAAAAACTAAAATTTGCTGGATGATTTTAAACATTTAATTCTAATTAAAAAAAACTAGACTGATTTCATCAAGCCAATTATGTTAAAATATGGGACAATTATAGTCATATTAAAAAAAATTGATTATTGAAAAGTTCATTTATTTCAGGCCATTATTCTGTTAATTATGCAGATCTTCAACTAATGAAAACACATTTAAGATTAGAATATTACATCAGGACACCAAAAAGATATATATTTTCAATACAGAGGCGGGTTTAGTTAAAAGTATATTTAATACGTTCTTAAATGTTATTTTCAAAAGTTACATTTAATCTGACAAATGAGAAGATGCTACTTCATTCAAACAGACTGGTCTTTCTAGTCCAGTGGTTCCCAAACTTTACAACAATTTTGTCAGACATTTTAAAACTGCAGTAAATCTGAAAAAACATATCCATAGAAGTTGAAATTCTCAACTGTCATGTAATTTAAAATGGAGACGAGGAAAAGTGATGGACTCTGACCAACCCTGACCCTAAAATTCAACATGGCTGCCTTTCACATGAAAGTTAGTGATAGCCACTGTAAATAAAAAGTAAAGGAATCAACTGATACATCCCGGTGGTTTTGGAACATGGAACTCCAACATGGTTAAGTTGGGTTTGATGTCTTTGTCAGATCTATGTTCTAACTTCAGAGCAATGTAGAAAAAAAAAACAAAACACACACATCACTGTTCCAAGTGCACTGCTGTTCACTTTGTCACAGCTAATTTGTACATATTTACTTTGTAATTAATGCCAAAATTTCTTCTGAGTACCACTAGAGGTAGCTCAAATACCACCCGTGTAGCATGTTCCACAGTTGGACAAACATGGCTACAGATGAGATGTTGCAAACCTTGCAGTTCTTTCTTCTCATAACCAACAATAAGATTTATGTTTCCTGATAGTCTGTGAGTGCAGCAGTGGCGTTCTTCTACAGCGGCTACCTTCTGCTGACGTGGCAGCTCCTGCTTCTGGTCATCCTCGGCTTTACTGGAACTCTCTGCTTCTTCGTAGTTGAGAGGATGCAGGAGTACTCCATGGATTCACAGGAATTTTGAAAAGCAGGATTCTGTGGTCAGAATCATTTGTGTCCTGGAAAACAAATGTAGTCCTGAAACTCAGTCTTGCATTAAATTTTTTTTAATTTTTTTTATATAATGTATTATTCTAATAAAGTAACCAATGAAGAACCACAGCATATCAGCTGCCACAATATGTTAGAATGTTAGTTGACAGTGTTATGGTTAAACGTTTATATCCACTTGTTTTATATTATACTCTACATTATTTCTAGCTCAGGTTTGTCTTAATGAAAATGCTAATATTTTATGTGTCCACACCTTTTTTATGAATATAAATGATACTAAATAATGCCTGACAATCACTACGTTATGTCATGTTTGTACATTTTGCTTTATAGTTTAAATGTTTCTTCCTTTTGGTAAATCTTTGAATAATAAAAGTTTTAACGCATGTTGGAATCCTGTGACTGTTGCTTGCACAAGGTGCTGCCATTGCTGAAAATTACGCACACAAATTCTTATCTATGCATTTTAGCATGAAACCTGTCATAAATAGGGTTTGAATTAATATCAAAATACATATTTAATATGCATCAAATATCAATGTTAAAAACAATATAATTTATTAAAATATCTATACATTTTAAATGTTGAGTATTTATTTTTAAATACATGTAGGTAGAGAGAAATTCTAATATAAATATTAAATGTATACCTTTGGTTGGTACAAATTAAATATACCTACTAAGAGGGAAATTTAGCAGATGTCCAAAGTCAGACTGTGTGTTATATCAGTCTATGTTCTGTCGAAATGTGTTTCCCCTCCTTCTTTCTGCTTGGACTTTGACTTGGCAGAAAAGTCATTTACATCGATGTAAGAATTGTAGCTATGATGCTCACTATGTTTTTAGCAAATATGTTTAATTTGAAGCGAGCATGGGTAGCTCATAATGATGAACCTTAAGACCAGAAAACCATAGAAGTATCACAAAAATCATTAATCTTAATGTAATTTTTACCAAAAATCACTTTTATTTAAATTATATATGAAATTAATGCATAATCAATATTCTAGAGTTATTCAAACACAGAAACTTCACCATCACAATACATTCTGGTGGGATGCTTAAGTTTGAATAGTCCAATCATTGCAACAAGACAGTATTTCCTATATAAAATGAGTTATGTATTTTTTGTGTGTGAATATATTAGTATATATATATATCTATATGTATATGTATATATAGATAGATCTATCTAGATATAGATATATATATCTAGATAGATCTATCTATCTAGATATATATATATATATAGATATCTATATAGATATCTATATATATATATATAGATATCTATATAGATATCTATATATATAT
>CAEFZX010014169.1:0-16829 GCA_903066825.1 Alfaro cultratus | reverse complement strand
TAAAATGATCAGTTTTTCTGGTTCCACTCTTTATAGGTATATGTTTGAGTCAAATGAACATTGGTCTTTTTATTCTATGAACTACTGACAATATGTCTCCCAAATTCCAAGCAAATATTTTGTATTTATTTGCATAAAATGAGAAATGGTCAAAATAACATAAAAGACTCAGTGCTTTCAGACCTCAAATAATGCAAAGAAAGGAAGTTCATATTAATTTAGAAACTGCAATACTAATGTTTTAACTCAGAAAGAGTTAAAACGTCAATATTTGGTGGAATAACCAGGAGGGTTTTAATGGGGTTCAGTGCAGTGGCCTCTTGATTTTTTCCAGAGCTGTACATCCAGACTTTTACTGAACAGATGACTTTGCTGCACCCAAATCAGCTTTTATTTAATTGCTTAAAATTGGCTAAAATTAGCAAGTGTTTTGAAATAAAGTGATTCAAATCCTCTTCTGTCCTATGACAGACCCCCCTGCTCTAACACCTTTGCCTTTATACCATTCTTCTTTGCATAGTAGATTTTCATGATTCCCTGTATTTAGATTAGTCCAAGTTCTGTCTGACCAGCTTCTCAAGGATCGTCATGGTAACCGTTATTGATGTCAGATGTCTAAAACTTGGGATGTTGTTTTAAAACATTATTTTGCTTTAAATATCATCACACTCTTCTAGTCTGCTGTAGATGTATGCATGCCACACATGCAACATGACGCTGCTTTGTTTTGATAAATCACATAAAATCATAGTAAAATACAATTAATTGCTTGTCTCAACATGACAAAAGTTCAAGGGATATACATAGTTTTTCAAGCCAGAATTCAAACAAATCTGAGATCTGATTGGATAATTCCAACCTGGAGTAATTCTTATATCATGTCTGTAAATTACACACTTATGGTTCTAATCGGTATCCTGGGGATTGTTACTCCATTTCTCTCACTCCTGGCTGTCTGCAGCTTTGATTTTCATTTTAATTACACCACCACATTGTGGTGCTTTTTATAGATAAGTATATCAGTGCATTTTAAAATGACCTTGTTGTAATCTTCACAACAGCCTCAGCTGCAGCTTAAGAATGGCTGTTAATGAGCAGATACCCTCCTCCTCTAGCCCTTCGCTCCGCTTTCCACCGCTCCGACTGCTTGCACTTGAACTGCTTGCGCTGGTCATGAGCAGGCACTACTCTCTGAATCCCAAATCCTGTCTCTCTAATCCACACAACAGAGGGGAAAACAGCATATTAATTTCATCTTGTTTCTAGTCCTGGAGCCAATTTGAGCAGCTTGGGACAGCTGCTGCTCAGATGGCCCGAGCTTACATCCCGCAGGATTTGCATGGGACTATCTCTGAGAAATCCCGTTTAATTTGACACCCCAGAGCTGTACTAAGTTGTAGCTGGAGCTGTTGTGATTTATGGTAATGCAACTGTAAATCCCCTGTGCTGCAATGTATTGCAGTAGGTCAAATTTTCAAAAAAAATATGGAACTGACCTTCAAATATGTTGGTCCCCACATGAATTTTGCAAACATGTGAAATGATTATCGTCGTTAGGATCCCTGTTGGCTAAAGTAATACATAAATTTTGCTGATTTGAATAAAGAATCAGGCTATTAGATCATTTGAGGTCACTGTCCTGTTGTACATTCAGTACTTAAACAGATAAACAACTCAGAACTTTAGCTCAAATAGTGGATTGAATCAAGGCTGCAAGGGATTAATCTTAGCAGTTTAAAAATAGGTTAGTTATCCAGCAGACTATTAAAGTAATCGTGCTGCGATGGGTGCCAAGCAGCAGATTTAAAACTTTAACAAAGCTCCAACAAAGCCATTTTGCCACGGCCTCCTCAGCCTTTTCATTATCCAGAGTAGACTTAAGCCCGGCCTCTCAGAGCCTAACCCTCTGGGACTATTACAGCTCTGGCAGGGCTTTTAACAAGCACCATTGGAGGATTCACCCTGCCAGCTACTAACCAATAGCATGCAATAATTTCCCACAGCCCAACTCCTGTTCTGAATTCATGGCTGGTTGATTTTAGTTTTGCACACACTGGGCTGTGAATGTTTAAAATGCGTGACACAACAACACATGACTGCAGAGGTTAACACGTGCAGGCCTTTAGGTTCTTGGTCTTTTTTTTTTTTTTGCCTTAAACCAATACAGCGTCAAAGTCAATTTGACACAGAGAAAATTCCCAGTTTTCAACAAACTCTCCCTACAGCTTATAATACAGAGCTGGTGTAGAAAGGCAGAGATGCACACATTTAAATTCAGAAATTTATTTATTTTTTTTAATCAGTTTTACTTTTGCTGGCATGAATATTCAAAGTATTCAAATGTTTCCAAATTTTATAATATTATAACACACATTTGTGAAGTGGTTTTCGTTTCTTTTTTTCTTTTCTTCACAAATAGTGTGAAGAAAAGAAAAGAAACCTTAATGGTTTTGAGACATTAAGGTGTATTAGTCAATTAATACACCTTAATTGACTAAGGTGTATTCACTACGAATACTAAGGTGTAGTATTCACTACACCTTAGTCAATTAAACCACTTTGTCAACCAGTTGCTTTAATTAATGATGTTGGGTATTTTAAGTATCTCTCTCTCAGTTTGTCATATAAAAAGAATAACATTTTGACAGATTTTTCTTTGCAATACAGGTCATGTGTAGTGAGATTCAATGGAAAGACTTGCTCTGTTTCCATCCAATTGTCATGTGAATTTTGAACGATCTATTAAAATTTCACAAAAAAGACAAAAATAGAAAATGCAAATTAGTTCCCTTCCCAGATGACTCATCACCTGCTTTGTGTTTTTTTTCTCTTCTTTCCATGTACTGATTTGAAGCGAATTGACCAGGCTTTGCGGAGCGTAATGTCGTCGGATGTTGACGTTACGCATGTAATAACAGGACGTAGAGGTTGCAAACTAGCGTATAGACCACATCTCAGAAAAATGGAGCGAGGTTCTCAGAAATGTGTTGCTGTTGGGCAAGTTGTAATTATTCTGTCATGTCAACTGGTTTTGCTGACGTTTCATGAAAAATGCAATTCTAATTATCCCTATAGCGGAAACAGCTGATCAGTCATGTGAGGGAAGTGTTTGCTACATCCGAATTTATTCAGAAACTGTGTTTTTATCCCAAGAAAACCTCTTAGAAGCATAAAAACATTTTTTTGCAAAATTGAGTAAGTTATTTCCAAACTTGCCATTTCCATCAACCTTTTCTAGTGCAACA
This sequence comes from Alfaro cultratus, assembly GCA_903066825.1. Lineage (NCBI taxonomy): Eukaryota > Metazoa > Chordata > Actinopteri > Cyprinodontiformes > Poeciliidae > Alfaro > Alfaro cultratus. The sequence continues at coordinate 13,584 of CAEFZX010014169.1, read as the reverse complement.
CTTCAAACTGTTTATGGAAACAGAGCTTTTGTAACAGATTCTCAGTTGGACTTGAGGTCTAGACTTTAACTGGACCAGGTTAAGACATTTACACGCTTTAATCTAAATGGGAGTTCTTGCTAAACGTTAAATGAGGCTCTCATGGTGAATAGTTTTAACTCCTTTTCAGATGGTAAATATCACTCCATTTACCATTATTTATTCTTTGCTTCCATCTGACCAATTTCCCTTTGCCTGCTCAAGGAAAAGCCTCAGCTTAATGTTGCCACTATCATTGTGTTTAAGGTGATTTGCAATATTTTGTATGTTGGTCAAAATGTCTAATTCTCTTCTGATTAAAGTACATTTCTAAACATAGATGCTGTATGGCTTCTGGTAAATTTAGACTCCTAATGTATTTTCTTTCAACAGCTGATTTCTTCTTGCCTCTCCTCTTTAGAGACCAGATTTATGTAATATATGATTAATAGCTGTCCAGTCAGCAAATTTTCTCACCTAAGCTACAAGTCTCTGCAACTCCTCCAATATTATCATGGGCTTGTTGACTACTTCTTTGATTAATGTCCTGCTTTACAGTCTGTTGGTTTAGATGGATGGCTCTATTTCACTTGGTTAGCAACTATGCCATTGTCTTTTTTTTATTCAAATGATGGATTGAGCAAGGCTCCATGAGGCGTTTAAAGCTTATTGTTTTATAGTTTAACACTGCTTTGAGATTCTCCAGAACTTTATCGCTGGTCTGTCTGGGGTTGATTGTTCACAAATTGTCTAAGACAAAACTTTAAAGTCTGTGCAGAACAGCTGTATTTATACTGAAATTAAATTACACAGATGGGCTAATAATTCTGAAGTCAGCTGGTTTCGAGACATGCATTTTTTTGTTCAAAATGAAAATCATATTTCTGTTCTTTTCTGCAGTACTATGGCATGTATTCTGTCCTGCACAACTGCAGAGTTGGAGCTTTTTGCTATTATATGTTGGCAGCAACTGCAAAATGCAAGACAGGAATTGACCCCAGTACAGTAAATAACTTAAGTTACAGCTGCAAATTATGTCTTTTAATTAGATTTCTGTTGTGATCCAAGATAAAAACTGTAGTTTGGGATCCCTTTAATCAGCAAATTGTTCCAATGATCTTCCAGTTCATCCAGCAGGGGAGACTCAAACAGGGGTGACAGGGAAGCAGCAACGCTCACGCCGGATGCTTTAAAAACCTTTCACTTTCTGAAGCGCATGTTTGCTTTCTCTGACATGTACATCCCTGGAAGAGCTAAGCAGGTGCTTCGCACAGCTTCTGTAAACACAGAAGGAGCAGCACGGAAGCTGTCAGCTGCTCTTGCTTGTGAGGTAACATGAAACAGCCCATCTGGCTCGCTGTCTTTCCCAGGATTTCACCACAGTACCTGTGACTTACCCAAAACGTGACAAGCCCCATAGTAAAAGTCTGATCTGCAGGTCTTATCTGGGTCAACTGGCTTGTGCTAAACAGTGTCATCAGCTTAAAATGCAGGTTGTAGAGACTAAATAGACTAAATAGAGATAAAATAAACTTTCCCTGCTTCATGTGTTCTGTCTTGAAGTGACTGAACATTTGGTTGTTAATTCCTCTCTACAGGGAGATTCTCTGTGTTTCAGCCTCTGATGTTATAAATAATGCCTAAAACAAATATTTTTTCCAGTTATAGCTGCACTGTCAGAATGATTCAGCTTTATTCGCGTGTCTCTGGTATTTAACTGGACATGCAGTCGTACCGGCCATCTCTGCAGTTTGAAATCAAGGCACTAAAAAGAGAACCTACTTAGATTATCTGTCCTATAGAAACAGGAAACATGAGAAATTTGTAATCACTGGTCCATAGATGATACATTAATACAATAATTCAACAGAATAAAAATTTGAGATTTTTTTATTCATAAATATTCCATAAACTCACCTAAAAAAAATGCTTTCTCTGTTTTGCTCAAAATGCCGGGCTAATATGATGCAGAAGATGGTTTTCCATATTTTATGGAAGAAAAATATAACTCTACATAACAAACCTGTTACAGGTTGGTTTGAAAGAATTTGGTTTCTGGCTTATTTAAAATTTTTAGTATATTCCTGGTTACTCATCTTGCGGAATTATTTTACTCGCTAAAATAACTTACAGTGCTTCTCATGTCAAGTGATTTTATGCATTAAGTTTCTGTCCTATTTCTAGGTTGTTGTCCTTCAGTTCCTTAGTTCATTCTCCCACACAGCTGCAGCCCATTCAGTTAATTACACTCACCAGTTTACTGCTCAACTAATCAGCCCTCCACCTGTTTATGTTCTTTCTGTCTTGCAATTATCGCTCCGTGTTTCTCTGCAGCTTCAGTTACCCATTTGTGCACTTTTTTCTTGGTTCTGCCTCTCTCTTGTCTGTGTTTTAAATTCAACATCAGTCCAAATTATAACACTGAACAAGGTTGACACAATATGACATCTGTCTTTTTAAACTGCTTCTATGTTGTATTTATATTCTGAATTAATGAGCACTGCGTGGGTTGTGGTGTTTTTTTAAGTGTTAAGGAAGAGCATTGGTTATGTTTGACACATACCAGTCCTCTTTGTAGCGGAAAATCCACAAATATCAACAAGTCCTCTTAAAGGTGAAGAAAACCAATATTATGTCCACATTATTGAGTATCTGCTAGCGCTGGAGAATATGGCTGAAAAATGTGTCACAATATAACCGTTTCATATCGATCAATATCAATAATTATTAGTTAGATTAGGTTTTTGTTTTATAGATTTGAAATACTGCCAAACTGGTGGCATGACCTTTCCTGTTTTAGCCACAGTTTTCATTTGACACCATTCTTTTTATTTTTAAGCAGTTATGAGGCACAGAGGCAAAACTTGAAACTGCTGCTGCACCAGTTACTGAACAGGTTGTTGCTAGGTAACCAAAGAGTGAGTAAGTTGGTTGACGTTACTCACTTTTCTTAGGTTGAGCAGCTAAAGTCTTTCCTCTGCCTGCATCTCCCAGAAAGCTGTGTGGTGCTGGATTGGAGTTCAGTGAATATTCTGCAAAATTAATATTGAATCAGGCATATTATTTATTGATATTGATCATGTGTTTATCACATATTGTTATTTATATTTTGTCCAGCCTATTTTCTGTAACATACATAGATGAATGATGTTCTGTAAATACCACTCTGGCATTGCCTTTCTACATTGTAGAGTCCACAATTTGATCACCAGTTAAGACAGGCTTATACACTTTTAAAAATTATACACTTTTCAAACAATTATCTTATAACACAGTATATCATTCTTCACTCTGCAAACACTGTTTGTTTTAGCAGGGTTGGATTTGAGAATAACTCAGCTAATAATCATTTGGCCATAGAAAGAGCACTGAACTTTCAGTTTGAGATGGTTAGGTAATTATTATTAGAAAAGAAAAGATTGTGATGTGATGGCAAATAAACAGCAGTCTTATCACGGATTTTGCAAAGAAATGATTAAACACAGCACATATACGCAGTAGAATAAGCAACTGATGTGGGTTTAAATTCATTGAACCAATGAATATTAGAGCTTAAAGAAAAGTTTTAATTGCACCTCTTGTTATATTAAGAAACCAGCATATTTTTTTGCCTCTACGTAGTTGCCAGGCAACCAGTCAAGGCTAGGGCTCCAAAAAATGAGACAGGAAAAATGCAAGCAATTTCTTTTCCGAATTTAAAAAAAAAAAAAATCTACCAAACAAAAGTTCCTGTTATATGTTTGTCCAGATCCGTGTTGTGCAGTAGAGAAAGTTTGTTGTAGCAGACATCCAGTTAATTACATCAACCAAGGAACTCCATCACCCTCATATCACCCTAAAGACCTGTTGTTAAATTATTGACTGTTTGTATCTGCTAAGGTAGCGTTAAGTCTCACACAAACATTTTTGCATTGTTGTTTTAAATACTTAAGTCAGCTGTAAAAAAAAACCAAAAAAAAAAACATACATGGAAGTAGCTATTACTTTCTGCCACTTTAAGGACATATCAATGATGTGCAGCCAGGTTCATAACTGGTTGGATGTATGATTATGCAAAACCCAAAACAAAAAGTTATTTTTCAATTTTGACCTTAATTGAAACATTTAGCTGTATTAAACCGTTCAATTCCATACAACATCGAGAAAATGAAAGGAGTATTTATTTATTTATTTTTGGCTAATCTCCATTTTTAAACATTAAAATATATATTTTTTTTACAATCTTTACACAGTTCAACGAATAGTCATCTTTCATATTTCCACACCATGTTTCCTTCATTTTTGTTTTAATTTTTATCCTCTCATCATATCTTATGTTCTTCTGTCTCCATGTCCATGCCGCACTGCGTGAAATCTACTAATAGGCAAATTCATAAAGTTGTCAAAATTCTTTTTATTTAATTTTACTTAAATTTTCCTTGTGCTCCCCATAAATAAGATTTTGTTTGCTTGCTTGAGGCAGAAGAGAATAACACTTATTTTATCCACAGGAAGCACAGATGACATAACTTCCCAAGTGCAACAAGCTATTAGTATATTCTCACCAGACAGTGGGGATAGCGGATGGCCCATCTTAAGTGTTATTACTGAAAGCATGCACTTTGTACTTGTGGAAGCCTGGAAGAAGACAGACACATTTTCACCGGATGTCACAGCATTTTATTTTACTCCCATTTGGGAAATCTGGCAAACAAACAGGAATTTAAAAAATGAGCCACAAAAATCACTTAAAGCACTGCAGCTCATTCTTGCAGTGAGTAATCATAGTGGACTGTTGTGTAAAAAGTGCAGAACATGAGGGTAAAGGAGAGTGGATGGCTTGGAGAAACAAAAAGAGGAAAGAGGTGATTACTGCTGGAGACTGTGGGAGCCAATAGCCAGCAGCTGTATATTCACCCTTAGAACAAGGAGCGAGAACAGATCGATAATTCTCTCACCTCTCCCTCTGCTCATCACTGCAGGCAGCAGGGGAAGTGCACAGTTACAAGAAACATTTATTACAGGCCTGTTTGGTGGCTCTGTGGGACACAGACCAGCAGCTCTTGTGCTTCTGCTTGTTAGCAGGCCTGGCGGCAGAATTAACCAGAGCCATACTTCAGCGTCAGGCTTCATAACGTGACCTCTCAGCGGGCCAACGATGAAGGTTTGACAAAGCAGCTGCTATTACACTGGCCCTGGGTAGATTACGATTGTGCCAAAGTTCATTTAGTGTGAGTTTAGAGTGGGTGTTTCTGTTTCTTAACTATAAATATGCTTTTTTGTCCTTCATTTTTGGCTTAGACAAAGAGAATAAGTGTACCGTAATCAGAACTGATTTCACTTTTACATCCATCTATAAAGCCTTCATGTTGCAAAAGTTTAATCACAGCTTCTGTGCGCTCATGTGTTTCACTCTTCTAATTTTGAAAAATCTACCTGATTTCCCAACTTTGCTCAACTTTTATTGACTTTGGCATTAAATTAATGCAGTGCACTGTAAGGTCAAACACAATTTCATGGTTTTTGATTGCAAAGATCATTATTACTGATGTGATCGATTTTTGCAGCTCGTTCATGCATATTTAATTTTCAGGCCGAAGAGTCTGGTGCTTCTAGCATGGACGTATCACACTTACTCACCATGTAACGATGCAGTTTAGTAGGAACTAGAGTGCATTAAAAAAAAAATCTACAAAGTGTCAGACATCTTCCAACAGTGAGCATTAGGTCTGGTCCCAGGTTTGGAACACAATCAAAGTGGTGTGCAGTGCTGTATCGAGGCATGATTGAATGGAAGTCCTTTTCTGCTCAGATTGCTGGAGCACACAATAAACTGAGCTGTAAAGATGTCTCAGACAAGACATAGTAGCTTTTCCCATGTGTTCCCTTTATGCAGTAATGGTAACAGGTGAATTTGTTGCAGTCCGGTCAGTTTTCCACTTGAGAATTTTGTGATGTTAATGTATTTAAGAGTGAAAACATATCTGCTAATTTGTGTTACTTTTTTGTTTTTGTTGATTTACTCACACTAAGTTAACTGCTGCCTTTATTGCTTTTTGCTTGTCTCTTACCTTTATGTGACTGTGGTGCAGGGGTGTTTTTGTCCCTTGCTATTTAAAGTAACTCCAGTCGATATTCCTGCATACTAATCTGAATGATTATGGTTAATGTGAATGAGCCACTGGTAGTAATGAAGCTGCAGAGAATCATTACCCCTCTCTGCAGCTCCCTTCAGATCAAACTCACTGCTCATAATTTTGTGTTGTTGTTTTTCTCTGCAGCAAGCAGCTGTTTACAGTAATAAAAAAAAGTACTCTGAGCCTGCTTTGCATTACATACTCGGCATCAAACACACAGTTAGCGACCAGCTGGTCTCCACGGTGGAGCGTTTAGTGGCTAGATATTCCCCTCAGGAATTATTTGACATTAAATAGACATAAAAAGAGGGAGATTATTGCACTTAAATGCGTTAGCTGGCCAGAAGCTCCTCTATATGCACAAAAAACCTTTTGCAAAAAAGATAAAAAAGATAGCAACTTAATTGCCAGTCATTTGTCGGCGTCATTGTTACAGGATTATTTTTGTTTTCCCAAAAGGTCAGGAAATAGAAGAAAGCAGAATTATTTTCAGTACATCCTGCAAACCAGAAAATGCAGTTCATTAGCATAAGGGGTTCATTTAGTGTATCTAAACTTTGCATCCAGAGTAACCAGGTTTTATGCCTGAGCAGGAACCAGATTTAGTGCAGTTGTTATAACCTCTCTGTGTCTCAGCTGACAGATTTCCACTGATGTCCTGCTTGTCTTTATGAGTTTTAAATAGTCATCAAAAAGCAACTGAATTTTGCATTTTGTACCTTGTTAAAATGTTGCCTAAATGCAGTAAGGGAACAGGCAGTGGCTGTCATATGCTTTACTGAAGAAGTCTTTTTTATCCTTTTGATAAGTGTGTGGATGATTTTCTTCTCCACTTTGGCATATTCCTTTACCTGTTTTGACAATGGCTGAATGACACAAAAAGCAAAGTAAATGACTCAAAGATGTACAAATGACATTTAAACATGAGAGATAGTATTACATTACTTTAACTTTACTACACATATAAATATATTCTGTTTCTTTTGCAAACATCATACATCAAATTGGATATAATAATTGTCACAGAAAAACCCCAGCCTCTATTTTGATTGTAAATTCCCAATGTGTCCCTATCACTTTGGAATTATTACATCATTTAATACCTGAAAGATCTGTAAAATCTCAGCCATTTTAGCCACAAATGCAATTAAAATGTCGCTTTCAGAGCACATGTGGGAATACACACATAATTCTGCTTGTCAAAGCGACTACTGTGATTCTATGAATCCACAAACCTCCATGGATACATGCTGTATTTGCTAACATTACCTGCACCCACCCTGTAATTATGCATTAGCCCCATGGCGTCCATCACACACGTAGACATAGATGCACTGAACCTTTGATGGAATGACATGAACTGTGAACGTTATTCCTTTTTCATCTTTGCCCCGGCGATGCTCAACACTTGTCAGAGTTTCATTTGTGCGGGAGATGGGTGGGTGAGCAGCTTAACACATCTACGTGTGTGTCAGTGTGTGTTGGTGTGTCATTGTGTAGGTGTGTGTCAGTTTGTCAGCAGTGGCGCCTACAGGATGCGAACATGTTGGGCTGCAGTCAGCCTGGGTGGATGAATTGCGGCAGGCTGTGCCGTCGTAAAGCGCTGGTGTATTTGTCAGCACTCTGCTGTGAGCGACCAGGAGCACTGACTCAGATAAGTGGCTGCTCTCACACTTTAGATTGTATGGGAGGTCAGAGAGCTGCTAGAAGTGGCAAAGCAACACGCTAGAATGAAAATGTACGCAGTTAACATTCCACGTTCAGCTCCCAGGCAAGATTTCATGCTTGCTGTAGGAGAGGGCTCTCACCATTGACTGATCGGTGAGTCATTCCACTCAGATACAGACAGCATCTGTTAGGCTGAATTTAATCCAGCATGAATTGCTGCTGCGTGAAATGTAAGTTTTCATAACCTTGGTGTAATTTACCGTCTGCTCAAAGTCAGCTTTGACAATGTGCCAACCGGTTGTAGAGACTCACCTTAAAATATCAGTTTTTCACTCACGTTTGTACCTGTTTTTCATTCAGTGCTAGTTCTGGTCATTTTGGTAAAGTGTTGCCAACTCCTCTACCTTGAGCATCATTACACTTAATATGGTAACAGAAATAAAATAATTTGGCAACCTACTGGTAATTACTGGTAATCCTTGTTAAATATATGTGAAACATTACTCGTATGATCTAATTTTGAAAAGTTAGCTTCAGTTCTCTCTCTAACAGTGAGCTTTACCCTCCTACTCACTGTGCATGGTGCCAAGACCAATGGGGGTCTTCATCAAGCTTTGTTTGTCACATTTCCAGTTGGTTTAAATGTTTCAATCAGGACTCTCGTTGTAAATATGGAGACATTTGGGAAAGCAGCTAATTATGTAGCAATTTCATAACTTATTAAAATCATTATATATCTTATCCTATACATTTTGAAAGGAATGCTCTCTTGTTTTTCTTATTTTGAAGAATCCATTAATAAAATATCTACCTTTGTGTCACATATTTATGCCTGAGGGAAAAGGGAAGTCATGTAACGATCCTAGATACTCATGTCAAGTTAAATCCATAAGAAATATCACTAATTAGACCAGAAAGGGTGTGAAAAGTTTGGCTTTCTGTAATATGGAAATTGAAGGCATGACGGCTGGCAGGCCTCGCCAAAAGCCCTCCATCATTTCCTGAAGCTTCCTATATATTTTGTGCTTCTTGTTACTGAAAATAACTATAAATCTTCCTTCTTCAGTAGAAACTTATATTCAGAGTAGTGTTGCTGTCCGTATGACCTGATAATGCTCATCTGTGTTGTGTTCAATGATTGAAAACAGATTGATTTTTTTTAGTGATCATATGGGGCGATTATGAAGCAGGGCAAGTCAAATGTAAAATCATGATTCAAGTTCTGGCCTGTTTGTCAGCGTCTCTCTAATTTTAGGGGATTTACCTCCTTTTTTTTTTTTTACCATAGATGCCACTAAGAATATGAGGGTAATGTGTGGTGAAAAAAATTCAGGATTTAGATAAATTACTCAATTCAGCCAGAAAACAGTGCATACTTTTCCCAGTTGATGTAATAATTAAAGCAGAATTTTTTTTTATCCTGTATCTAAGTTCTCCTGTTTTATTTTCTTGGTATTGAAGGAAATTATCAAAATACCGTAAAGGCTGCAGTAAGTGGATTTAGGAGGCTGCCAAAGACACAAAATAAGATTTGTGGAAATGAGGGTCCAATTCCCTGGAGCAAATAGCAGCTCTTAAATATTAATCTCAGTTACATGTATGAGTCATAAAAAAGTTCTGTGCATTGTCAGTGTTATGCCTCAAAAGCTATACATCACCATGATGTTTAATAAAGAGATTGTGGCTGTCTGGTTGGACCAATTCATACCATAAACAGAGAAAGCTGAGCTGTTTGCTGAGAATAATAACTCCGGTTTTTCTCTTATGTGATTTGTGGCCGAATAAAGCAAATTGTGACTGAAAGCAAAGAAGTTTAATTTAAGTTTTACATATACATCACTCGGGTGACAAGAAAGAAATTGTGCACTGGAATAGTTTAAACATTTATTACAACTATATTTAACATACATTTGGGAATTTTATGTAACGTGAGATCTTTGTGAGGTCTAATTTTTACACAAGAACCTTTTTCTTTGTTAAAACATGAATGTGCAGTACAGGCAGATGTCTTAATAAAATTATTGGAAAAGGAGATGCTGATTCTTTTACAATAAAAAGAACCATAAATGTTTAATTCTAGATATCCAAATGAAATTCTGAGGCTGTCAGGATAAAATGAGCTTCATCAGCTAATTCCATATTATCCAGCATCCTGCTTTTTTAGTTTTCATAACCAAAAAAGCAGTTATGAAACTGTAGCTTCAGTTCTTTCTTGGTATTTCAGATACATGTTTTAATCCCTAATATTTCTGATATTTTTTTTACAATTAAGGTTTTATTGCTTTTGTAGAGAAGACCTTACTATGGGACTTGGAAAGTGTAAGTCTCTTTGTTGGCCTGCAGAACTGGGGGCAATAATATGTCTCTTTTTTACTTAAAGTTCATGAAAGGCTTAAAATTAAACAACTCTCTTGATTTTAGCATCAGCTCTTGAAGTTTAATAAATTTAACAGAACAGCCAAAGACTTCCTTGCTTTATCTGAGGAAGTCCATATTTAGTACCATAAAAATGTTGCTGAAGATCTAATTTTTGTGGTAATTTGGAAGAAACTTTTGGTTACAGTAAATAGTTGGTGGACTGAAAGCTTGTATTTTGAAATTAAAACAGTGTATACGATTAGGCCAAACTTGTTACATTTGAAAATGCTTTAACATAAAAGAAATTTTTAAAATAAGTGAAATTCTTCATGACATATTTTTAATAGGGATATTTAATTTGTTAATCAAAGTAAAATATTTTAGAACACAAGATTAAAGTTAATTTTTATTAAACATGTTAAATTAAAACCCAGCTGAAACACAAGATGATTTAATAGACATATTCAAAGGACATCTATTTGTTCTTTTTCTCTGCACCCATTTATTTTAGTTCTGTATTGCTTATTAATATAGATTTCCTAAATGTTAATCTTTTTAGCTGAAGTATAAATATTGTTTTTTCTTAAACTATTTTTTATGTAACTTCTACTATTGCCCCACCTGCTGGTTAGTTTTATTAAAACAACTCACTGCACTATTTGTTGGAGGAAACGGGCTTTGTAATGCTGTAAAAAGCCCCGTGCCACAGAGATTATAAATTACTTCTTTAGTTTTTTACCCTATTTAATTTTCTGAAAATTAAAAACTTCTAATTGGATTCTAACTCATTTAAGCTTTAGGAGTAAAAGTCTTTTATGCAGTTCAAAGATTGTAAACAAGTGGCTCTTTAACTGTTGTTCATACATAATTAATTAGAAAAAGAACACATGTTTTCCTAATTTAGCTCAGTGCAAGTTTAATACTAAACAATCATTTTCAGTTAATTTAATCATTTCTTTTTGCTTTCCATTTTTCCTAATTGCAGGTGAAGCCCATCATTGGACCCAGACTGATTGGAGACATGTTCTGAGCTCGACATCTTGGCCACCATGAAAGGGTTAGGAGCCAGCCGCAGTCGCCACCTGTCTGACTCGTGTGAACCAGCGGGGTGTGCTCAGAAGCCTCTGTGCCCCCTGACGTCTGATCCTCACAGCTCCTTTCTGTTGAGTCCTACAATAAACCACTATGGCACTTTGGACCCACATCTCCATCACTACACTCCCACCAGCCCCACTTCTTTGACCCCTGACTGTCTGCTGCCTTTCAGCCAGGTTCCCAATAGCAGTACCTTCCCTCGTCTGCATTTTACTCCCCACGCTGACCAGCTCGACTGCCCCCAGAGCTGTATCCCTGGTGGGGGAGTTGGGCAGGGTGGCAGGGCCGCTGCTCTGTCTACCTCGTTGTCAATGGGTATGGGACTGGGTCTGGGTTTAACTGGTGCTCCCATGATCACCAGTGGATCTGCCACTATATCCTCTGCAGCAGCAGCTAAGATGAACCGATTGCCCTCAAGTCTTTTGGATCAGCTTGAGAGGCACCTGCCCCTGCAGCGAGATGGCTTCAGCACTCTACAGTTTCACAGAGGACGAATGTCTAAGCAGCGCAGTGAGAGCCCCGGTCGAATCCGCCACATCATGCACTCTGTGCAGAAATTGTTTGCCAAATCCCAGTCTTTAGAGAACTCGGGGCTGAAAGGCAGCCTAAATTCAACAGGAGGTGGCGAGGAAGGTGGCAGACCAAGCCGCAGGAGTAAGAGTAAAGACAGGGCTAAGACTGAGGGATCAAAACAGAGACCAAGACCTAATACACTAGGCCTTTGGGGCTCAGATGACGCTCTGGACACTGATACTACCAAAGCTGGCACTATTGCTGTAGGTTACCGCAACCCACTGAGTATGATGACTCTTGGCAGAGCGGTGTCAGATAGCCAGACTGCTCTCAGACATATTCCACAGGGCTATAACACAATTTCTGCACATTCTCTTAAAACCTCAAAAAGCAGCAGCGACCTCAAGTTCCTGGCATGCCCTGCGATGCAGGTCGGAGCCAAGGAAGAAGAGCCAAGAAACAGGGGGAGCAAGGATGACATGGCGGTGAAAAGGGGCACCTGGTCCACGCTCACTCTGAACCAGGCCAGGCAAGTGTTGCAGAAAGGCTCTGCTACTGTCAACAGGACTCTGCTTAAGACAAAGTCCTGTCACCAGGACCTGGCACAACAGTTTCTACAGGTAGGAGTTTTCCAACTTACTGAGAAATTATACCCCCTACTCCCTAAACCTTTCCATGTTTAGTCCAGTTACAACTACAAACCTCAATTCTCTAGTAAGTTCATTGAGCATAATGTTTTGTTAAAATTTTTAAAACAATTTTCAGATTTCAGCTACATGTCCTTTACAAGTAATATTTATTCACTTGAAGAAAATTGGAGATGAATGTTGCTAACACTATCAGGAAAAAAAAAAAGAGTGAAGCATACACTTAGCTAAAATGAGAAAAACATGAAAGTATTTGTTATACAGGTTCCTCTGGAGGACTGGACCGGAAATTTGGGTCATGGAAGAACCAAGGGAACAGAGATCCCATGCAGGAGGATGCGCAGCGGCAGCTATGTTAAAGCAATGGGAGACCCAGAAGACAGTGAGGAATCTGAGGGAAGCCCCAAACCTTCTCCGAAATCAGCAGCACGTCGCCAGAGCTACCTGAAGGCCACCCAGTCATCCCTGAGTGAACAGCAGCCACCACCACCACCTCGCAAGTGAGCAACTTTAAATAAGTCACTCTGAAATTCTAGCTTTGGCTACCATGCTTATTGTCTTCCTTTACTCTATGTTTTTTCTTTAAACATAATTTGCCAGTACATTTTTTTGTTAACATTGCTTCCTCAAAGGTAAACAGCAGGTGGCAGCATCCCTTCACAAACAACCATCCCATTGGGTGTTTATTAAAACGAGTTACAGACGCTGTGCATGATGGTGGAGCTGCGATTTAATTAGAGCATATGGGAACAGACATATAGCATTGTTCTGTAATTGGTTCAAAAAGCAACAGGAGGTGAATTTTTGCCGTGTGCTCTAATCCTACACCCACATGGACAGGTCTCGCTGCTACGCTCTCATGCGGGAGGATTTTCTGTGGTCTCCTCTGCAGAGTGCATGCTCTATGCAGCATCTGAGGTCAGTGTGATCCACAGGCAGGCAGTGTTCCTTTCACCCTCACCTGCCCTCCCTCTACTACCCACCACCTGTTTTTTGCCCTCACTTGCCTAATATTTGTTCCTTAGTGCCTCAGTAGAGGGCCAAAAGTGTCACAGTGCAATAAATAAGCACAAGAATGCATACATAAATATTGAAACATAATCTGGTAAAACATGCATCTATTTATTTAACAAGACATTCAAACAACCTTTTTGAACTGTTTATATATA